>MU917078.1:13594-26230 GCA_036418165.1 Cooperia oncophora | reverse complement strand
GTCTGGGTGAAAAACATGTGCACAAAAAACAGCGCGTAACTGCGTCTTACAGCTCTCCACTAACGGCGGATCAGACTCATCTGAAACCAATTCAAACTGAATGAGAAAGTGCTGCTAGTATTCTCAAACAGGTCTGGCTGCTAACGCTCTGTAACGCGCGCAACGGGTTCTTCGATCTTGGCTCGTTTTATGAGTATGAAAATCTACTGTTCTTTTCTTATGCAGACCATGAGCGATCAGAAGGCACATGCGCCCTGACATTGGCCGGGCACGTTGATTTGGCAAACGTGTAGTTTTGGACTTTTTAAGTGGAGGACTGTAATGGCACGAGCTTATAGAATGCCGATGGTGCTCGGTCTAAAATGCTAGCAGGGTACTGTATAATGGGATGCTGGCGAAAAAACGGAGTGAAACTCTCAAAAACCTGCGAAGTAAAGCCTTCGTCCTTAACGACACAGGAAGCAATTTTGGACGAGTTTTCCACAGGCATCTTGCCAATAACCGCTACGGTAGTTACGTAATCGTATCATAGCAAGGGGGGCGGCAAAAAGACTTTTTTCTTCCTTGACTTTCGAGGCGTTGTAAGTTACACTTTATTAAATTCATATCGGATATTTTCACCACCATATTAAAGAGCATTAAATACTAATTTATTGATACTCCGTCAGCCTTCTGGAGGAGCGCTATCGAGAGATTCTGCCACGCGACGTGAGTGGGTGCCTGAGTTCAGCGAGATCGTTGATTTCTCCGCCACTGTAGACCACCCTTGTTGAGCTCCGCCCGAACCGGGTAATTGAGGGGATTTAGTTCAGATGACCGGCCTCGAACTACTCCACACGCTCTCATCAGGTTCTCCGTGGTCGTCACCGCGTTCACATGACTGCTCTGCTTGAACCGGTCCTGACTACCATGCCGACGATGACCTGTAAATCGAAGTCGAATGTAATTCGAGCCACTTTGCCTGGTTAACCCCGTCAACAAGGAAGTTTTGTAATCCCAGGACTCGATAGAGCGGGATTGAATGCTGAAGGCGGAACAATGACGATGCGGTGCAGTTCAACTGGTTACACTTTGAGAATAATTCACTTCTCCCGTTGGGGAACGCGAAGGGTTTCAGTCATGTGCGTTGCTGGTATGCCTACACTTACTGGCTCGTCGCATTAGCTTTGTCTCTCTGAACACGTCTGAAATGACATAGATTGATGGGAACGAAGCTTGGTTGATTGCGATAGAAGTCGATCTACTGACCAGGCATGCAGCAACTGCGCCGTCTACCATCACCCCATCTCCACACTTCTAGAAAAGGATAAGGTTTTGCAGTTAATCAGTCCTTTCTTGGAATGCGGCACGCATTCTACTTCCAGTCAGAATCCCACTGGGTTATTGTGTCCGAATTTTCTAATACAACAATATACAGGGCCAGCCGATGCACAAGTAAGTGTTTTCATTCCCCCAGGCGAATCTGGTAGGACTTTCACTGTTCTCGGGGGGCTTGGTTGCCCTAGTGCAGGAGGCGACACCCGTTTGGCAAATTTGATGAACTTTCGAAGGAATCCTAAGGTTTTCGAGATCGGAAAAATTGATAATTTCCTGGGAAGATTACTACAAAGGCGGGTTGTTCCAAAACAGTTACGGTAAACTGGACATTGAAATCGAATATGAAGTAGAAGAAAATGGTATTGAATACAACGTCAAGAGCCTCTCTTCCCTATTCATAGAGATGTTGCTTGCCAGTTTTTTCTCTTCGCCGAAAAGAGTTCAACGATGAAAGACCGCTGGTGACAACCCGTGAAGTTCGCCGACTAAATTCGACAAGTGTACGAAAATGCAGAAATCACATGCACGATCTATGAACTTTATTTGTTCAAAGCAAAAAGACAGATCCTCCCCATAGTCAGTTGGATTGCCGGGACTGAGGACCTCCTTGAGACACGTCGTGTTTTTTGCGGTGACTCAAAATTGTGGGGTCTCATAGTTGACATCGGCAATGTCTTTTCAAAAACCGATTTTTATCTTCAGTTCATCTGGCGCCGGATCTGATGGTTGGCGTTTGCCAGCTTCTATCGATCACAGATGATGCCTCCTTTGGAAACCTGTGAACGCCTGCAAAGCTATGTAATAGTCTGAGCCTCGTTCACATCTGACCCAGGCCTACAGTTCGTACCAAGATGAGACATGCAATCAGGGTACAGCATCGTGATGTGTGAAATGGTGGTGTCAGTCGGACATCCCCTCGAAGGAGGGTCTAGGTACGAGCCCACCTCCCTTTCTCTACACCCACCCTACCACTTTCCTACAAGTTCCCTACACCCTACCAGTTTTTCACCCAAAAAACTTTGATGTCGAGTGGGGTAGGGAATATATAGCCAATGTGAAACCGTATAAAGCCAAACAAGTCAACGACCGAAAATTTTTCCCAACGCAGAAATTTCTTTCAAAGGCTCACACGACCCTCTCCCAAAAACAACCAAATACGACCCCTCGCCAGCGGCCAAGTACGACCCCCATGTGTTCCACACAACGATGCTGTACCCTGCATACAATTCAACAGGAATACCAAAAGGCACTAGCAAAAGTGCAAAATGCCTCCCCTACCCCCTTGAGCCGAAGTAATTCTGCCGATTCCATCCCTCTATTCAGTCCTAATATCTAGTAACGCTTACAAAATGGAGCGGCACATAGTGGAAGGATTCAGTCAGAGCTGGCCCCCTCTAATCAGTACAGCTCTTTTAAAACAAAGTCTACTTGAAGTTCTCAAAGTTCCTCCCAGGAAGTTCCTTCCGTAGTTTCTGTAGCCTCAGACGCTGGTAAGTCCGGTTTGTTCCTCCTAGGACTAATCCTGCTCCGTAACAGAACTTGCTCGTCTTGTTGAGAACTGGACACCCCTCTCTATCTATGGTATCTTTTGCAAAGGACTGCATCCGCTGAAGCGCTTCTCGCTGAGCCTGTAGCATCAATTGCTAAAGAGGCCCATTTATAAGGCTTCAGCGCTGTTCGGTTCTTGGAAAGTGGAGGGGGCATTTTGCACTTTCTGGCTAATTCCTGTTAAATTACACGTTTCACCTTGGTAAGACCTGTACACTCTCAGGTGTGAAGGAAACGCATGCTACTGCCCAGCTTTACGGAAATTCAGAGGTTCCACAGGAAGGTCGGCGTAAACCAGCAAAATGTCCCCACCAGAACGATCTGCAACGACTCTTATTCCCATCAGCTTTGGTTTCTCTTCAACTTATTTTCATGGATCTAGCTTTCAAGCTTTCGGAAGCACCTGTGCCTCTAATACTGGATCGAGTCCTCTACTGTTAGAGATAGAAGGTGTATGTCTACAGTCTATATGAGTGAGCCAAATAAACCATTGATTCTATAGTCATGGCTCTTAAAAAATTTGCTTGCTGTGTAAAATCACAGTCCTTGCTGATCATATGGGAGGAACAACGGTAGGCTAATCCCGCAAACTTTGCAAAATTGGATAGCGCTTTAACCCTATTCAACATTTTCACATACAAAATGATTAAATATTTCTCGAAATTTTCAGCGTCGTCAAGGTCTTCGCATCGATAATGTGTTCCGAACGTACTTTGGTTGGGTTATGTTACCACTGGCACTACTCGGAGCTCTACTCGTTTCGCTATTCATACTGGCAACATACCGGGTACGAATCACCTCATTCTTTTTCGCTATGATTAGGTATAAACAAACTTCCTATAATGGTTTCAGGCCATCAAAGTTCGAGTGGTCAGTCGGAAATGCTACATTCTGTTGTTAAACAGAGCAATTGGCGACCTGATTTCTTGTATCGTCGCTTTGATTGTCTGTGCTTACGTGTTACTTTGGCACGAAATAAAGTAAGTGCTGTACTAATAGAAGCAGAATCTACAGTTATAGTTTATAGTTACTGCAGTCAAAAGCTGCAAAGTTGGTCTCCGCGGCCATGGCGGGGTCCCCACTTTTTGTAGAGGTTGGTAAGTTCTAACTCCAACCTATCAACACATCCAGGCGTGCTTTGCCTTAGCAGAGGTACTTCTTTATCACTCGGAGAGGTAGACATTGCTCTTTCCTATTCGTCGTAGATCCGCGCGAAGAAAGGGGGGGGGGCTGGACATCAGGGTCTCAAATCGCAGACCATGAATCAAAGCATCCAGCAACTCATTTGAGGTGAGAGATAGCTCCTCTTTTGAGTGGTATTTCCAAGGATCGAAATGCTGCTAAGCATTTCGATCCTGAAATGCTAAGTCAGCAATCAAAATTGCGCGATGAAGCGCCGTGGACGCACCTTACCGTGCTTCGGTGAGCTACCACTGTAGTGGCACTCCAGTGAAAAGGGGCCCTATTCCCCTATAGTTTCCCAAGATCGCTACAGCGTTGAAACGATACCAGACTGTTTTCTTCAGGCAATGTTCGCTCGTCACTATTATCTTTACCAGTCGGCTCGCCGCTAACGCCGCGCGGCTCCTTCTATAAGGCGCGCGGCGCGGTTTCGGCAGCACGTATTTTCCTTCACATAATTTCTACACTCAACAATATCCGCCATTTTTGTTCTGTAGCATCCACACTTTTTTTCCGGTGTCTGGAGGTGCTCTAAAACTCATTTAGCAGAATTTTTCGTCTGACGCCCACCTTAGAGCAGACCCGCGCCACAATTTTTGTGCCCACAGTCTTCACCGACGACCCTCTGCTGACCTTAATCCACCTTTTTTCCGGTGTCTGGAGTGTTCTGGAACCGTTCTACAGAATTTTAGTCTGGCTCCGCCCACCTCGAAGCAGGCTCCGCCCCCAATTTTTGTGCCCAGCATCCTCACTCCAATCCTCTGACCCTAGTCGACTTTTTACGCGGTATCTGCAATGTTCTGGAACCAAGCTACAAACTTTCAAAATGAGTACCCTGCGATTTGGGGCAAGCTCCGCCCACTGTGGCCGGGTCTCAACACACTTATTCGAGCGTAAACCCCTGTATTCGCCCGGCATAATTTACATTCTACCTGAGTTTTTTGAGACTGTCCAAGCACTCGCGAACCGGCTGAGTTTTGGCGAGTAAGCCCCTCAACTTGAGTAAGGCCTCGCCATTAAGGTTGTACCTGCCACAGTTAGTCTGGCGACTCCTTTCTAACCTTAGTCCCTTTTTTCCCCCATCTTTAAGCTGCTCCGGAAGCGAATTATGAACATTTTCCTGCCGGAACCCAACTGTGTCTGGCGAGTGCCCGCCTGTGGGGCAGGCTTCCATAGGGTCAAGTGTGCTTTTTATTTCTTGTCCCACGCCCTACCTATCCCACCTTGACTGGACCTCTCCAAGTCCTTCTCAGGTCGAACCGCATTTCCGGACAGACACAACTTCAAAAACTTACAAGCTCACAAACACAAACAAACGACGAACAAACAAACAAACAGACAAAGCGAATTATATTATGGGGGGTGATTATATATATTGGGGTGATTCTCAAACTAGCGGCGCCGCGCCGCTCGAGCTTGCTACGCTGCTCTCCCCGCCCACACATCGAGACTCTGTTGGGCAATGACAGCGTGTCGTAGCGTGAAGTTAGCGCTTTCACGCGTCCTCTTAGCCGCGTCTTCTTAAAGGCAATTCCCGCGACCACACTTCATAGGTGATACAGTTAAAAAAAGAATTGCCATGTGCTTGTTGTCTTACTCAAGAAGAGGGAAGCTCGAAAACCGCCCGCAATAAGACCCTCTTTATTGCTATTGCCGTGATCACCGGACGAGCATAAGATGATCAAGATCAATTGTGGTCTGCAAAAGGCGACGATACAGTGACTGGAGAGGAGAGGGACCAGAAAACGGCCGGTGAGAGAGCACATTGGCATCTTCACTATGACACGTTCGACGCAGGCCGGCATGGGCCTATTGGGTGCCAATGGGCCTAAAATCGATGCGTTTTGCTTTCTCGTTGTTAGTTTTCGACTTTTTTGTACAGTAGGCAGCCTCATTGCGGGTGGACTTACCTGTTCATCGCACTGCACAATTCAAGGTTTCAGCTCAATTTTATCGCGAACCGTGCCTTAGTAAGTCTGTAAGCTATCCCTCAAGACCGAAGAACACTTGAACATTGATGAAGCGACCAAGATTTTAGTGCTCTACAACCTGAGTATTTGCGCCAGAGCCTAGACTTTATATGGACACATACCGTTCCATTTATTATTTGTTTTACCGGTTGTCACTGTGGGACATGAACTAGCATCGAGTACTGGCTTACTTTCAGCCGTGATATGGTCATTTTACTGGAGTCATTCTTCATAGGATCATTTTGGTCAGGCGATTGATTTTCCTATGTTGCTCTTCAGTGCTTTAACCAGGTTTGACTCATTTCCTGCTCTTACTGTAGCACTGCACTTTCTGTTAATTGATGTGATTTCAGGTTCTGTTTTGCTGTATGGAAGCCATTCCACTACCGAAAATGGTTCACTATGAAACGTTGCATCAACTTGATCATTTTCAGGTAGGAAGACTGAAACTTCTTGATTTGACCGTAGTCCAAAGATATGGCTTTGTAGTGGGCCGCTTCAGAAAAAAATTAGACTTTCTAGCTGCGTAGATTCAAGGTACTGTAAAGTGGAGTATTTCTGATGGCGGCTAAAGAGGAAGCATTGCAAGAGACAATTGCCGCGATAATTAGAACTGGCGGAGACACCGACAGTCAATTTGTCATCCTTATTGGTGCGCCCTTCATTCTTATAGACTAAAGAGAAGGTTTCAACGAAGACGAGGGTTAGAAGGTCATGAGACTCGACCCATTCTTCTAACCATGTAAACTTTCTGAAGATCGTTCATCAACGGCAAAAGTTAAGACTAACTCCCTCGCCTTGGGCACATTGAGCGCCTCTTTGTCCGATTGGAGTTCGACAGATCTTGCAAAGAAACACTCTTCAAGCGTGAGCAAAAACGGTAACGCTGTGCCCTAGTTTCGTGAGAGCCCCCTCCCTCTCTCCCCCCACTTTACCACCCAGGAAGTTGAGTGCGCTAATGTGTAATCACAGTAGTTCGCCGTCATTCCATTATTATGGAATGTTGTTTAAACTTATGGCACGATAATTTGGTACTCTGCCAAAAGTGTAAGGTGCTATATTAATGGAAAAAATGATGAAAAAACGAAGTTAGAGGTCAAAAACCTGCGAAAAACCTTTGCCCTGCACAGGCATAGGACAGGCATTTTTGGACGAGTTTTCGTTGTCATCGTGTCCTGTGCACGAACGTATCCATATATTCCATCCACTTCATGTAAGCTGTAACTCATGACTGAAGCGATAAGAGTGCCAGGGTCTATGTGACTGTGCGGCTACTTGTGGGCGGGCGGTTGTGGTGGGCGTCTAGGTCGCCATGTTGCTTATAGCGCCACATTTGTGTTAGGCGCTAAAACGATGCCCTTCATTGGAAGAAGGTGCCCTTCTTCTGAGCTTGGTAATGGGTGTCAGAGTAATTCTTGTCTGTGCTTTTCCGTATCAAACTTGTATGCCTTGTCGCGCTTATCGTGCCAACTTCTTCCATGCATGTACTCGAAATAATCGGATTATTTTTTTCAGTTGGGTGATGTTCATTCTGATGATCAGCTATACCCTAAGTATTTCGGCGCTGGTGAAAATTCCTGCGTTAAATGAGTGGTCAGGATGTAAAATGGAGACTTGTCTGAGAAACATGTACAGGTGAGGAATTATAGATTCTTCCTATCAGTAATTTAAAGCTCCCAACATGGTCCTTTTTTGCTCTTCTTTCATAAACACACGCCTTCAGAACACGCAACTTCTTCACGGTCACTGTGTACGCCTTCACACTAGTTGTTTTCTTCTCTACAGGTGAGCCCAAAAATCATGCGAATTTGTGAATGAATATTTCTCAAAATTCCTTTCCAGCCAGTGACGCTCTATCATAGAGTAATTTCAAAGAAGTTTCCCTCGTTTTCGTCTAGTTGTTACCAACTATTTTCTAGCATTCGCTGCTTTTTTCTCGGAACTGGTTGCACTTGAGAGTTAAGAACGCGCCTTACCTAAGTAGCCGTATATTTTCCCAACACTTAGCGTTTCATATCTTATACGATCTTTGCCGCGCATCAACGCGATGTGATCAATCGCTAGATTTCACATTATTACTAACTTTTATTGGTTTTTCTTTATGGAAAACTCGCCGCTTTCAGTCCTGCTGATTCGACGCGCCCAGAAATTCGTGGACTCATTCAAAAGAGAGAATCCACAAAGTCTAAGAGGCAGGCGGGTACGATTTCCACTGTGGAAACTCGCACTCAACGTTGGCACCTTTGCTGTACTCTACTTATTTTATGCCATTTGGTCAGTTAAATTTCACACTTTATCGTAATATCTGTAATTAACACGATCATTGAGGTCGAGCTTGGCTTTTTGGAGTTAAAGTGGCCTTTTGTGAGCTGTATAATACTCCAAATGAACAAGAGTTCAAGATATGAGTTGTTCAGGTGCGCCGGTCTATTAATAAACCAAGACCAATGCTTTTTCCAACGTAATTATCCGGAAATGATGCGAATTCTTGCAATCGTTCGATGCACTCTGATGCTGCGAATCATCGTCGATCCAATACTGTCTTTCGCAACCGATCTCCAGGTAAAACCACTAGACATTAATGTTTTTTCAAAAATGCGCTTTCTCGGTGCCTCTGAAATCAAAACTGACGCAGCGATTTCAGTAGCTCCTCCAACATGTGAAGCTCTCCTTACGGCGACAAAAGCTTTACTTGAAGACAAATCACCTCTGAGGGAAGGTCCTTGCAGCCTGTGCTTGGTGTGGGGGCCACTTCTGCTCAAAGATGCTCAGAAGGGTAGGAGGGAGTTGGTCGGGAGCGCCTCCTCCTAATGTTGCCACCCGGGTTATCGTCAAGTGCATCACTTGGTGTGAGGGAGCTAAGATCGCTCAAAACACATCGCGGTAACGAAACAGAGCCGTCGCTGAAGTAATGGCGTTTGGCTAAGGCTAAGCGCTGTGGGCGCGGCCGCCGTCTGGCTATCGACTGATTATGTGGATAACGTTATCTGGTGTGTCATCAACCCTCTGTCAGCTCTATTGGACGTGGGGCATTTCGAGAGGAAAAGTAGCACGTTAGCTGCAAGCTGCGGATCCATTCATCGTCACACACGCTCATGGGAAGGACCGTTATGTCATCGAGATGATAACACAATTCGACGGGGCAGTTCAGCTGAACGGGATCATGCTGCTTTTTTGAATTTCTTATCGACTGCGGGGCTTCGGCCCAATCTAGACAGCCTCGTTCTGGGGTTGACGAGCTATTCCATGACGGCTTGACGAGCTTGCTCCAGCTTCACAAGATTTCGCATGTTTTACCAAAAAGGAACTTGTAATTCAGAACTAGTAGACTAACTAGAGTGGAAAACTTCCCCCTCTCCCCCCCCCCTTGCCGAACTCTGCCGAGTTCTTCTTCGACGAAGATGGACACTCACAACAGCATTCGTGCGCGCCCGACACTATCGCGCCTATTCTGGCTATTAATGCTGAGCGAATCCTTTCTACGCTGAAGAAAAATCATGACAGCTCAACGATATACAAGAAGCCCTTTTTTCATTTGCGCTAGACTGAGCACGCCGAAGTGAGGCAGTTAGTATCTCTAACCTTACCTGACGCAGTTTACTCTGCCTGATATACTAGTAGTGCACACGAAAAGTTAACAGTAGGCAGCACGGCCAACTCAAGTCTTCGTAAAATAGGTCCTGTTTGTCTGCTCACGAAGCAGAAAAGCTACAATGCAAGTATCACCGTGAGAAAACGACGTCATGGGAGGAGACAACAAAGAGTATCAAGCTCACACATTTGAAAAATTGCTTGAGTATTAGGCGTTTCCAAGAACTCTTTCGGACACTATTTATCACCTTTTACCCTTCCATAAGATTCCTTCCGACGTGATTTCCGCCAGGTATTCCGTTCCCGAAGCTAGCACTCGGTTTGGCAAAACCTTACCGGAGAAAGCAACTTTGCGATCACTGTGGGCCTCTGGCCAGATAAGCTCGATGAAATTCATATCATATCAAGAGAGAACCTTAACGATATTGTACAGAAAGCAACTGACAGAAACTCGGAATAAGACGAATTGTTATGACATTTTTATTCAACCATGTCGATTACACATAAGTCTTCACGATTTATCCTGGTACTACAAAAGAAGTTACACGGATCCTAATAGGGTGTGTGATCACCACGGACAGCAATACATGCTCTGCACCGCGATCCCATACTCTCCACGAGGTTGGTAATGAGTTCCTGGGGCAGGGCATTCCACTCCTCAATCAGTGCATTTGACAATTGCTGGATCGTCATTGGTGCATTTGGTGTGCCGTGCTGGCAATGCTCTACCCAATGCATCCCACACGTGCTCAATGAATCTTCGGTCGGCCTCACGGGCGGGCAGCTCCATTCGCTCGGAACCTATCTCTCGTTCTAGAAGCTCCTCTCGACCTGTGCGGTCGCGCAGTTGTAAGTCCATTGAAAATGAAGTCGGGTCGACTGGCAGCTCTGACAGGACCGACCATATATGTAGGAGAAACTCGTCCCGCAGTAACGCTGACTGTGAGTTTCGGCATGCTCAAAATCGGAAGCAGTAGGCCATGCCACATGCTTCCTCCCGTGGCATAACCCGCGCGTCGACACCGTCGAATCACGTTCGAGCGAATGTTCTCTGGGGGAATGCGCGTCGTTCCACTTCGCCCACTATGAGGGGTGTGGTGCGCGAGAATCCACCGCTTCAAACTGAACTGCTTTCATCGAAAGAAGCACACGCTCCATTCCTCATCGGTCCATTCGCCGTGCTTCTGGCACCGTAAACGGTCTCGCCGATGCGCGGGGGTCAAAGGAACAACGTAACGGTCGGGCCAGAGACACGCACCATGCAGTCGTGCTTGTCCACACTGTAGTGTGTGAGATGACTTGCCCTAGAGTATTGTTGAACGTCGTTGCAATAGCCGAAGCCGACTGATGAGAATCTCTTACCTGCTGCACAATGTGGAATTCGTCCCTTAGTGTAGTTGTCCTTGGTCGGCCACCTCCTCGTCTTCGGGCAGCAGTACCAAAGGTTCGGAACGCTCTCCATGCACGTGAAACAACGCTGTGAGCGATACCGAACTCCTGGGCTACACTCGTCATGGTTCGACCTTCTTCGAGTTTCCCTATGATCCTTCCTCGAGTGAAGTCATCCAGATGCTCTCTTCGGGACATGATGTATCGAAAGGATACTACCACAGTTCTTTGCATTCACTACGGATTGAGAATAACTTTTTTTTCATACCATAGACTGCCTCGATTTGCGCGGTCGGCCATATTTGGCACTTTATTCAAGCTCTTCTTCCACCGAGAAAAGTCTAGCTTCCTGTGCATATCCCTTAGGCGAGTGGCAACATGCTCCCACACTTTCATTTACTTCCACCCAGTCATTAGTGTTTATTACTACTTTATCCATCTCGTCCCTAAGTTTTGCACACCAGTGTAGTTCGCCTTGAGCACAGACTGATATGGCAAGCAAGTTGGGCTGTGGTTCCTGCGTGCCGGCACTTATACTCGCACCATCACGGCACTTGGCCCATGGACGCTTGTGTTCCAAAACTAATGTGATGATCGTGCTCACGGGGTCAATCCACGTTCGGGGACAAGATCCGTTGAAGTTGGATTCCGGCTCAGTTTTCAGAAAACGGGATCTGGTAGGGTAAACAGTGCCAGCTTCTCCCCTTTGTCCTGACTTGCTTCGAATCATTGCAATGAGAGTATCGCTGTGGAGGCTTCGTGAATCATTATTCTTCTCTTTTCAGATACGCCGCATATTCTTGACGATAATTGGCTTGAAACAAGCGATGGCCTATGGTTCGTCACGAGTATTCGAAAAGTCGTCAGATGGTTCTGGCGGAGAAGTGGGAAACGGGATAAGTCGCGCTTCTCGCAGCCAAACAGCATCTACCATAGGTTCTAATCTCCCATCAACAGTGAAACTTTAGTTCTAGCGAGCGTACCTTAACTTGCTTTCTTTCTTGGTGTATTTTTTTTGCTTCAAAATGTGCCTATATTGCCATAATACTTGCCATTTCTCTACTACTGGGAAGATCTTTGATCATTAGATTTGTTAGCTACTCATTCTCCCGCATAAGAGGCGAATTCCACGGTTAGCTCAATGGAACACCACTCTCGTAAGTAATGTAAACGGGTCTGTGGATGTCAAAGCTGGGCGGCAGGGCAGCAGGGAACGTTTTTCCTGTGGCGATTACCCGTTCATAAACAATCTACCCATGACATGATGAACACTCCTTCGGCGTCAGCCCTCTCTACTCTCTTGCCTGTAAAGTATGCTCTCTAATTAGAGTGCCAATTTTTTTCGCGGGGAGGTTGGACAATATTTCCAATTAGCTGCAAAAAGGAGTTCTGCGAAAGTGTTTCTAGTTTTTTTCTCTCATCTTTTTTACAGACGAGTGGGCCCTGCGCCTTCATACTCGAAACCTTTTTCCCCCCTTCCTTTCTATAATCCCTTCGCATAATGCGACGCTACTCGGATTAAGGCGGGGATAACTTACTGGTTGCTATCGAGGTGGACCTGTGAAAACTCCTGTCAAGTTACGAAATGGCACTCAGCAAAGCTGGTGCGTGCAGCTTTGTCAAGAACGTGTGTTTCTGT
>MU917078.1:0-13494 GCA_036418165.1 Cooperia oncophora | reverse complement strand
CCTATTCACACACAAAATGATTAAATATTTCTCGAAATTTTCAGCGTCGTCAAGGTCTTCGCATCGATAATGTGTTCCGAACGTACTTTGGTTGGGTTATGTTACCACTGGCACTACTCGGAGCTCTACTCGTTTCGCTATTCATACTGGCAACATACCGGGTACGAATCACCTCATTCTTTTTCACTATGATTAGGTATAAACAAACTTCCTATAATGGTTTCAGGCCATCAAAGTTCGAGTGGTCAGTCGGAAATGCTACATTCTGTTGTTAAACAGAGCAATTGGCGACCTGATTTCTTGTATCGTCGCTTTGATTGTCTGTGCTTACGTGTTACTTTGGCACGAAATAAAGTAAGTGCTGTACTAATAGAAGCAGAATCTACAGTTATAGTTTATAGTTATCTACAGTCAAAGCTGCAAGCGTTGGTCTCGCGCCATGGCGGGGTCCCCACTTTTTGTAGAGGTTGCCACTCCAACCTATCCAAGACATCCAGGCGTGGCGTTTACTTTAGTGAGGTACTTCTTTATCACTCGGAGAGGTAGACATTGCTCTTTCCTATTCGTCGTAGATCCGCGCGAGGAAGGGGGGGGGGTGGACATCAGGGTCTCAAATCGCAGACCATGAAATCAAGGCGCAATCCAGCACTCATTTGGGGTGAGAGGACTGCTCCTCTTTTGAGTGGTATTTCAAAAGGATCGAACCTGAACCTGAAATGCTAAGTCAGCAATCAAATTCCGCGATGAAGCGCCGTGGACGCACCTTACCGTGCTTCGGTGAGCTACCACTGCAATGGCACTCCAGTGAGAAGGATCAGCGGTCCTATTCCCCTATAGTTTCCCAAAGTCGCTACCAGCGTTGAACGATACCAGACTGTTTCTTTAGGCAACGTTCACTCTCCTATTATCCTTTATTCTCTCAAAACACTAGCGGCCGGCGCCGATCGAGGCTTGTCTACGGCTGCTCTCCCGCCCACAGCATCGGAGCTCTTTTGCAATGACAGCGTGTCGTAGCGCGAAGCAGCGCGTCCACGCTCTCTTAGCCCGTCTTCACTAAGTCTGAAGGCTACCCTAAAGACCGAAAGGACACCTGAGCATGATGAAGCGACGAAGATTTTAGTGCTCTACAACCTGAGTATTCGCCCAGAGCCTAGACTTTATATGGACACATACCGTTCCATTTATTATTTGTTTTACCGGTTGTCACTGTGGGACATGAACTAGCATCGAGTACTGGCTTACTTTCAGCCGTGATATGGTCATTTTACTGGAGTCATTCTTCATAGGATCATTTTGGTCAGCGATGATTTCCTATGTTGCTCTCTCAGTGCTTAAGGTTTGACCATATGCCTGCTCTTACTGTACACTGCACTTTCTTTATTGATGTGATTTCAGTTGTTTGCTGTATGGAAGCCATTCCACTACCGAAAATGGTTCACTATGAAACGTTGCATCAACTTGATCATTTTCAGGTAGGAAGACTGAAACTTCTTTATTTGGCCGTAGTCCAGATTACTTCTGTACTGCCGCCCAGAAAATCAGATTTCTAGCTGCTTAGATTCAAGGTTACTGTAGAACTGGGGTATTTCTGATGCGGTAAAGAGGAAACATTCAAAGACAATTGCCGCTATAATTAGACAGGCGGAGCAGGGCAGCCATTCTGTTTGATCATCACAACGGGGGGGTCGTTATTTGGCGCAGGCGATGGAGGGGGGGGGTCGTAAACGCATGGCCCATGTTGAAGTGGAGAGAGCGGTGATACACGGTACAAGTGAAAAGAAGCTCAAAAGGGACGATGTAGATGGTAATAAACAAAACTAGGCACTATCGAACTATTCCTAGGCCAAGAACTAAAAAAAAATATTGCTGAAAATTTTTCCTCCTTCCTCACAAAAAACTTCAAGACACTTCGCCCACCAACCCTCCCCATCTGGTCTAGATAAGTCCAATCCACTAATCCGCAAAATCTAGAAAAGAATCCATTGCAAAAGCTACCTATGAAACCGTAGAAATTGAATCCTGAGCAATTTCCTCACAACAAAATCAAACTCAACAAAACAAATCAAACTCAACAAAACAAACAATCAAAGTAATTCACAATCAAAGAAAGGATGAAATGGATAAGAAAAAAAAACTCACCAGGCCAGCTGGGAACCGGAACTATGGATTACTTTTGAATTTTGGCTGTTCGCGGTCAGCGCGCTCATACAAGCTCATTGGTGCGCGCTATTTTACGGCCTGGAGCCAATTTCAAGCCAAACACGTGAAAAGTACCCCTCATTTGAACACCCATAACTTCGTTGAAAGTGAAGCTATCGGAGAGGGGTAAGTGGGAATGAGTAGAGCTAGGTTGGCTCTTATCACCTGAATTGAGCGATTTCAAAAACGTTCCGGTTCCAGAGATTTTCCCCGTTGTGATCATCTTTGTGATCCGTCTGTGATCATTTTTGCGAACCGCGAGTCGCTACGCTTTGGACGTCCATGGCAAGCTTCATACACGACCTTTCGTAAAAAAAGAACTGTGCCGGAAGCTTGAAGATTTCTACTTTCCAGCAAAGTTTTTAATTTCCGCTTCTGGACCTACTACTTACCGAAAAAATTACCCGTTGTGATCAATTTTGTAATCACATCGGCACCTGCACCGACACCGAAAAATCAACCCTCCGAGGCCAGGAAACCTCCAGTTGGCTTGAAGACTTTGGTATGCTTCTGAAACACATGTTTTCGTCAAGCATATCAGGTAATAGGCCATTGGGCGCCAATTGGCATCACATATGCAATGCGCCATGCATGGGGCTTTCACGCAGGTGTTTGAAAGGTGTAACTTCTAGATAGGGCTTCCCAATTGCAAGCAAATATGCTCCTGCAATAAGAAAAGTCCGGGAATGTACTTTCATTTGTTTATTAATCGTCATGTCGTGAGTCCTTTGTTTGTTTATAAATTCATGGTGCCCTTGTGGGCGGTGATCGTAGCTCCTATCATCGCCCCTTCCTCGTACGTATTGTCAATATGCAATGATTGTCAATATACAGCGCCAGAGTGCTGGACGTGCTTGGGACGTACGTAGGTTACTGCGACCCCCCCACCCCCTCCGCTCGACAGCAAAGTTTGTGTAAAAAAAAAAACCAGAAATTTTTTGGGAAAAAGTAGACAAAGTGGTAGGAGGTTGGAAAAATTTAGGGAAGAGGTAACATGGGTGGGGAGGGGGGTCGTACTTTGAAAATGGAAATATGGGGGGGTCGTATTTTTCAGGAAATGATCACAACGCAATGGCGTGCCTGAGGCGGAGACACCCAGTCAATTGGTCATCCTCATTGGTGCGCCCTTCATTCTTATAGATTAAATAGAAGGTCTCATTAAAGACGAGGGTCCGAAGGTCATGAGACTCTACTCATTCTTCTAACCATTTAAACTTTATGAAGATCGTTCATACAACCCAAAAGGTTGACGACTAACTTCCTCCGCTTGGCATTGAAGCGCCTGCACCTGTCGATGGCTCGAGATCTTGGGGTATGTGACAAGAGGATCGTAATTTGCCGCGCTGCGTCGCGTGCGACGTCCCGCCCGCAAAGGACGATGGTTTCAGGCAGTAGATGGCGACAACATGCAATTAAGGACCGAAAACAGTAATGAGTGTCTACGATGACGGGTCTACATGAAGTCCGGTGCTTCATTCGACAGGTTAAAACGAGTTATGAAAACGCCGCGCCCATCGCCGCGCGTGGCGGTGCGGCGAATTACGATCCTCTTTACCGTCTCCCGAGATCTGTACAGAGAAACCTCTCAACGTGGGCAAAAACGGTACGCCATTTCGTGAGCGCCCCTCCCTCTCTCCCCCCACTTTACCACCCAGGAAGTTGAGTGCGCTAATGTGTAATCACAGTAGTTCGCCGTCATTCCATTATTATGGAATGTTGTTTAAACTTATGGCACGATAATTTGGTACTTGCTCAAAAGCAGTAGGGGTGCTATATAGCAGAAAAAATCATGAAAAAGCGAAGTTAGAGGTCAAAAACCTGCGAAAAACCTTTGCCCTGCACAGGCATAGGACAAGCATTTTTGGACGAGTTTTCGTTGTCATCGTGTCCTGTGCACGAACGTATCCATATATCCATGTAGCACACTTCATGTAAGTTGTAACTCATGACTGAAGCGATAAGAGTGCCAGGGCTCTATGTGACTGTGCGGCTCTTGTGGGCGGGCGGTTGTGGTGGGCGTCTAGGTCGCCATGTTGCTTATAGCGCCACATTTGTTAGGCGCTAAAACGATGCCCTTCATTGGAGAAGGTCCTTCTGAGCACCTGGTAATGGGCGCAATATTCTTTCGTGCTGGCCGTATTGACCCTGTATGCCTTGTCGCTTTATCGTGCCACTTGCCTTTATCAGTACTCGAAATAATCGGATTATTTTTTCAGTTGGGTGATGTTCATTCTGATGATCAGCTATACCCTAAGTATTTCGGCGCTGGTGAAAATTCCTGCATTAAATGAGTGGTCAGGATGTAAAATGGAGACTTGTCTGAGAAACATGTACAGGTGAGGAATTATAGATTCTTCCCTATCAGTAATTTAAAGCTCCCAACATGGTCCTTTTTTGCTCTTCTTTCATAAACACACGCCTTCAGAACACGCAACTTCTTCACGGTCACTGTGTACGCCTTCACACTAGTTGTTTTCTTCTCTACAGGTGAGCCCAAAAATCATGCGAATTTGTGAATGAATATTTCTCAAAATTCCTTTCCAGCCAGTGACGCTCTATCATAGAGTAATTTCAAAGAAGTTTCCCTCGTTTTCGGCTCTAGTTGTTACCAACTATTTTCTAGCATTCGCTGCTTTTTTCTCGGAACAATGGTTGCACTTGAGAGTTAAGAACGCGCCTTACCTAAGTAGCCGTATATTTTCCCAACACTTAGCGTTTCATATCTTATACGATCTTTGCCGCTCATCAACCCGATGTGATCTATCCTGGCATTTCATATTTATTACTAACTTTTATTGGTTTTTCTTTATGGAAAACTCGCCGCTTTCAGTCCTGCTGATTCGACGCGCCCAGGAAATTCGTGGACTCATTCAAAAAGAGAGATTCCACAAAGTCTGAAGGAGGCAGGCGGGTACGATTTCCACTGTGGAAACTCGCACTCAACGTTGGCACCTTTGCTGTACTCTACTTATTTTATGCCATTTGGTCAGTTAAATTTCACACTTTATCGTAATATCTGTAATTAACACGATCATTGAGGTCAAGCTTGGCTTTTTGGAGTTAAAGTGGCCTTTTGTGAGCCGTATAATACTCCAAATGAACAAGAGTTCAAGATATGAGTTGTTCAGGTGCGCCGGTCTATTAATAAACCAAGACCAATGCTTTTTCCAACGTAATTATCCGGAAATGATGCGAATTCTTGCAATCGTTCGATGCACTCTGATGCTGCGAATCATCGTCGATCCAATACTGTCTTTCGCAACCGATCTCCAGGTAAAACCACTAGACATTAATGTTTTTCAAAAATGCGCTTTCTCGGTGCCTCTGGAATCAAACTGACGCAGCGATTCAGTAGCTCCTCCAACATGTGAAGCTCTCCTTACGGCGACAATCACCTCTATGGGAAGGTCCTTGCAGCTGTCGTGGTGTGCCACTTCTGCTCAAAGATGCCCGAGAACGGGGTAGGAGGGAGCGGTACCGGAGCGCCTTCTCTATGTTCCACCCGGGTTATCGTCAAGGTGCACACTTGTGTAGATACTAAGATCCTTCAACGAAACACCCATTCAGCGGTAACGAACAGAGAGTCCGCTGGCAAGTAATGCGTTTGGCTAAGGCTAAGCGCCTGGCCGGCCGCGTCGTGGTGCGAGTGGAATGTGGGAACGGTATCCGGGTGTCATCACCCTGCAGCTCTATTGCCGTGCAATTTTAAGAGGAGAAAGTAGCACGTTACTGCAGCTGCGGATCCATTCACGTCACACACCTCATGGGAAGGACTAGGATGCATGGAGATGATAATACAATTCGTCGGGGCAGTTCGGCGACCGGATCATTTTGCTTTTTTGATATTTCCTATCGACGTTTCGGCCCATGTAGACAGCCTCTTCTAGGGTTGACGAGCTTTAGCATGATTGCTTAACAAGCTTGCTCCAGCTTCACAAAAGTTCACATGTGCCAGGGACTTGTAATTCGGAACTAGTGGACCAACTAGAGTGGAAATTCCCCCCCCCCACCCCCTCGCCGAACTCTGCCGAGTTCTTCTTCGACGAAGATGCCACACTCACACAGATGTGCGGGACACTATCGCCTAGTTCTGGCTATTAATGCTGAGCGAATCCTTTCTACGCTGAAGAAAAATCATGACAGCTCAACGATATACAGAAGCCCTTTTTTCATTTGCGCAGTGCACGCACTGACAGCGCCCGAGGGAGCGTTAGGGTTATCTCTAACCTTACCCAGTTTACCTTGCCCTGAAATACCTTGTAGTTCACAAGAAAAGTTAACAATAGGCAGCACGGCCAACTCAAGTCTTCGTAAAATAGGTCCTGTTTGTCTGCTCACGAAGCAGAAAAGCTACAATGCAAGTATCACCGTGAGAAAACGACGTCATGGGAGGAGACAAAAAAGAGGTTATCAGCTCACCCATTGAAAATTGCTTGAGTAGTAGGCGTTTCCAGAGACTTTCCGACACTCTTTACCCTTTACCCTCCCCAGAGATTCGTCCCTGGACGTGATGTTGGCCAGATATTCGTTCTCGAAGTTAGTTTGACTCCCTGAGCACTGAATGATATGGCGACAAGTTGGGCTGTGGTTCCTGGAATGCCGGCATGTTCAAACGAGATTTGATGATCGTGCTCACGGGATCAATCCGTCTTCGGGAACAATATTCGTCAAAGTTGGAGTCTGACTCAGATTTCTGAAAGCGGGATTTGGTAGGGTAAACAGTGCCAGCTTCTCCCTTTGTCCTGACTTGCTTCGAATCATTGCAATGAGAGTATCGCTGTGGAGGCTTCGTGAATCATTATTCTTCTCTTTTCAGATACGCCGCATATTCTTGACGATAATTGGCTTGAAACAAGCGATGGCCTATGGTTCGTCACGAGTATTCGAAAAGTCGTCAGATGGTTCTGGCGGAGAAGTGGGAAACGGGATAAGTCGCGCTTCTCGCAGCCAAACAGCATCTACCATAGGTTCTAATCTCCCATCAACAGTGAAACTTTAGTTCTAGCGAGCGTACCTTAACTTGCTTTCTTTCTTGGTGTATTTTTTTGCTTCAAAATGTGCCTATATTGCCATAATACTTGCCATTTCTCTACTACTGGAAGATCTTTGATCATTAGATTGTTAGCTACTCATTCTTGCCCAATAAGAGGCGAATTCCACGGTTAGCTCAATGGAACACCACTCTCGTAAGTAATGTAAACGGGTCTGTGGATGTCAAAGCTGGGCGGCAGGGCAGCAGGGAACGTTTTTCCTGTGGCGATTACCCGTTCATAAACAATCTACCCATGACATGATGAACACTCCTTCGGCGTCAGCCCTCTCTACTCTCTTGCCTGTAAAGTATGCTCTCTAATTAGAGTGCCAATTTTTTTCGCGGGGAGGTTGGACAATATTTCCAATTAGCTGCAAAAAGGAGTTCTGCGAAAGTGTTTCTAGTTTTTTTCTCTCATCTTTTTTACAGACGAGTGGGCCCTGCGCCTTCATACTCGAAACCTTTTTCCCCACATAATGCGACGCTACTCGGATTAAGGCGGGGATAACTTACTGGTTGCTATCGAGGTGGACCTGTGAAAACTCCTGTCAAGTTATGAAATGGCACTCAGCAAAGCTCGTGCGTGCAGCTTTTTCAAGACGTGTGTTTTCTTTCAGAGCTATTTCTACCATATGAACCATTTAGTAAACTTATAAGAGTTTACTGTCTTGCTAGCGCGAGAAAAATGAAGAAATTACAAACTGGAGAAGTGCCCTATTGAGCCAAACAGTGCCCATACTGTTGTCGTGGAATTCGCCCCAAGCTCCCGTCCTTCTTGCTTCATTTGAGTTCGATGGGAGAGCTTCTTGCCAGCTTTGTTTCATTGTTATAGTAATTTCTTCAGATATAAATAATCATGGTAGTTAGTAGAATCACGGTAGTTAGTCGTTTGTAGTTGAACGTCTTTTCACGACCTTTTTTCCTCTCTTCCTCCTTCTCTTCTTTTCCCTATTGTGGCCGGTAATGCGAAAGTTCTTCCCACCGCACTGCTTTGCTGCTTTGTGATTGATTCCAACCTTCTAGGTGCTAGGGCAGTTTCACGGGAAACAATAATTGGAACTTGGCCGTACCCGTTTTCTGCCTAACTGTGCCGGGACTCTTTAGGGATCACGGTGTTCCTCCTGCAAGGTGCAAACCAACCTGAGTTGTCGACTGACAGTCCTCCGCAACCGCACTAGCGCCAATTTCTAATCCATTGATTTACTGAAGGTCTGAAGTTTTTTGGATAAATCTCTCGACGCTACTGTATTTAAAGGTGGGAGGAGGTATGCAGTAGCTGAACTAAGTGACCTTTTTCCTGGAAGCGTACGAAAGCCAGGGTCCGCTTAGCGTTGTCTCGAAGAAAGATATTGAAAAAGTGTTTTAGTGGATTTCTAAATTGCAGTGAAGTGGAAGTAAATAACGGCTAACTAACTCACTCAATCCTTGGTTGATTCCCTCTTACTCGAATCCCCTTTTCCCCGTTTTCCTTCTGTTTTTTCCTCGTGAAAGTGTCCGCTCGTTCTCGCGCGCTTCATTTAACTACATCATTTAGAAACACATTATTCTCTCTTTTCTGTCTAATATAGAGGATAGCCTTTGCAAATCTGACATAGGGACAACATTTTTTCATTCCAGTGAAGGCGTTTGTTTCAGCTGTATCTTCTCTTTTATCGCATTAACAAACGGGGCTACTCTTATACTATATACTTATCTTTTCTAGACTTGATCGACTTCTAGCTATTTCACTTTTAATGTAACAAACAATTTTTCAACTTGTATTTTAACTACTTCTCATATATTTTTTTTGATACCTCACTCAACCTATTCATCAGAAACTAACATGAATAAAATCAAATATGCAATTGTTGGTACACAGATATAGCATGACAGAATTTTGTGAAAACACGATCAACTGTAGTGGAAGTATTGGGCACCGTCAAACAGTATCTTCCACAGTATGTCACCTATTAGCAAACTTGAAAAGCGCTACTTTAATGAGTTCATTGGCGTTGCTCTGATATTTAAAATCACCCCTTTTAGAACAGGCGGCCTATGAATCATATAATTAACTATTCCTGGCATATTGCATCTAACAAATATGGGTTTTAATTCCCATCAACTTTGAATCGACCTAGCGTACATAATATAGCCCTTGGGAATGCTGATACAATATGCATTCAAAATTGCTACGACTTCCCAGACGAACTGGCATCAAAGTTTGAAGTTCTCTCGTAACGTTCTAACGACGCTTCCTCCAGTGCCATCCATTCCCTCAAGAAATGTCTCGCTTCCAATCAACCTGCCATACGTTTGCAATCCTGTTGCAGCGAAGTTTTTTCTGCTCCCCGTATAAATAGCTCAAACTCTAATTTTCGGAAATCTCGAATTACGGCCCAGCAGGCAAGTAGATCAAGTGCATCAAGTATACGACATACTCGATCTAGTATGGGATTGGTCATATCTGCTCTCTCTGAACATATTACCCATCCGACAATTCAAAGTTTCAGCGAGAAATTCGTTCATGGGAGATTTCGACCCCCTGAACACGATACACTTCCTCGAGAAAAAAACCCTCGTCCCAATCGATTCTGGTCAAATACTTTCAATTGGCGATGTAAATATGTTCGAAAGGCATATGGACCAAATCCATACTAGATCGAGTTACTTCGTTACCTTTGCATTACTTGATCTACTTCTGCCATTGACAGAATTCAAATGTAGTTAAGCCTTATCAAGAAGCGAAGCAAAAATTTTCGCTCAACGCATGCAAATCCCCTAATGCGTTTGACCTGAAAAGCAAACCAGTTTACACCAGCCGCGTCACTGCCACGGGCGTTGATCAGCACCTACAGATAGAACCCAACCTTACCACCCACATCTCGTCTGGGTCCCCGTAGCACTTTTAATCTGCATATTCGTAATCAGCATTCGAGGCTCTATCGATGTACCTAGGTCTCCATTCAAAGTTCCATGGGAAGTTTAAACCATTCCCTTGTAAGACACGGTACATGATTACTTGGCGTTTTTCCCCGTTCCTAGCATGAAGAGCTCACGTTCGCAGTGGACCAGGCAGTGGCCAATCTCTGGAAAGTACGTCGAAGTGAGGTAATACAGTGAAGATGTGGACAATTCCAATCACAGTATGTACACTTTGAATGTCTCGTCGTGAAAGTCTCGCGATCCGATATTAGGCACACATAGTGTGCGTGACTTTACGATACCGTTGCCATGTACGCGTGAGTTTACGATACCGTTGCCGCAATATGTATCGGTTTCTGTATTAGCCACCAACTGAATCAACGGAGGTGGAATGCGCTGTGAGGTTCGTACACATTTTGAGCTGTTTATCCTTCGAAGACGTGGTGTGCCGCAAACTTTTATGGCGTTAGAATGTGGCCGGGCCTTACATAGGGATTTCCGCACGTTTACGTGCTGTTTTAATGGTTGTGTCGATCAGCACCTATTTCGTACGATGAGCGTGTTGTCCGTACCTTTCCATCGTCCCCTTGTCTTCAGGATCACCTTTGCACCCTCGCACGCATAGGGAGATCGAGCAAATATCGTTTGTCCTTTTTGACGCCTCCCAATGTGATGGAGTACAAGAAGGAGTGGGAGCGCAAGATTGCGCTACAATTCAGGATGGAAAGGTTTCAGTGCTATCGCGATGGAAGCGATAAGTTCGAAAGGGAAGAAAAAAAGAAGAAGACATAAATTAGAGAAAGGCTTGGTGATGGAATCCACTGTAACTAGTCACGACCTGGATGACACACAAAGAAAGTTTACCGTATAAATGCGATAAAATGATGTTTGGATTGGACAGGCAAGGCGTTTTGAATCTGGGAACCAGGCTTGTGAGCAAATTCCTCACGGTCACACAAGATTTGCTCGAAATGTTGACCGAATTAAAGCACTCCATCATAAAAGAACTGTGCATCAAAAATTAAAACTATTCACCTCTTGTAACATCTGCCTCTATGTCTACTTGTAAGCGGTCAAATCACGGATTGGCCTTTCTCAAACAACCCGAGCATTCTACCGCGAGGCGGTAGTTTATTGCCAGTCTCCTCTAGGAGGATAACAACACACCAGCTCGTCACTCACAGTCTTTTTATCCTTATACATTAAGGATTTTTTTAGTCTGCTTCAACAGTACATTTTTTCACAATATCCCCTTTCTTGGAAGCCCTTTCATTTCATGGGTACTGGCGCGCTCGAGACCTTGTTTTTGACAGAGCATACGTCCTTCTGACAGAACAGCAGAAGATACGGGCAAATACTGCAGCAATTGCTAGATTACCAGCTACAGTCATATGCTCCTAAACGTACTACCTAGCAACTCGTAACAACTAATAAGGTCACCAGAAACCTATTTTGTACACACAGCAGTGGGAAATTCCGGGACAATCGCCCCTTACTTCACGTGAACCAGTATAAAAGACTACATTGTCTATACACCACAAGCACTTGATATAGCTTCCAGATAGAAAGTATTACAGTTTATCAGCAATTGAAAGATTTCAAAATATGTCATGGTCATGGGTTTAATAAACAGTTTATTTTAGCTAGCAATGCACAGACTGATTCTGCTCACGATATGGGGAATGAAAACATCAAGTGTAATGCGACGTAGCAGTCAACATGTCCATTACTCAAGTAACTTTGGCGCGTGATCATCGGCGTGGGCGGGGTAATTTTGATATTATAGATTGCTTCCTGGTTCCGGGTTTTACGAAATGTATCTGGTAAATACGTCTACACACGTGTTCAACTCGAAAAGGGTCCCTAGATGTGATCGGAAATTATTGAAGAAGCCAGAATGCCCATCCCTCCCGTCAAACAGCGCTAGTAGCTTGTCTATTCACTGCCTGCGTACGTTAAACATATTTATTTCATTAAAAAGGGAAAATGGTGTCTATGAATCAACTTGGTCTACTGCTTGACTGTGTATATCATTATAGCGTTAAGAGACCGAACAGCAGATTGTATAAAGAATAATGGTCATTCCGTGCAAAACGTCCGTGAATACATTACTATTTACTCGAATGTTGTAGTTTTCTATAGTGTAAGAGCCTTAGCGGCTCCGACAGGGATCAGCGCGATTCGGATGAATCATGCCAAGGATCGATGATGACGTGAACCGTTCAGGAATGCCCGACGAGCGGATCTGGAGGAGGAGTCATTCTGGACCGTACCCGTCACCCTGCCAGGCCTCGGGCCTGATGCCACGCTTCCAGTCGACCGAAGCCTGCGGCCACAAGGGCCATTTCTCCGATACCGCGGTATTCCTGTTGTGTAATAAATATTATATGAATATTCGGTATCCACACAACAACGGAGAATCTCAGTATAGAAGTAAAGGATATGTATGATTGTGTCGTTAGTAGCGGCTTACTACATGGCTGCGTAATGTGACTACGGCATTGCGCAACAGAGCCTTGGGTATTCATGTATGATACGACATTACAGACAAAACATATTTCACGGACCTACAAGACTGACCAAAATATCTACACGCTCGTAATACTCCAACAAAAAAAGGACTATAATTAGAAAGGTTTGGAGAAAAACACTGACTATGAAATTTATACCAGATACACCGTCGCCTCGTTCCGGCTAGTCGATATGAGCCATTAGCTAGGTTGTTTTAGTGATATCTTTTAGATTGTTTTAGTAATAATCTTGTTTAGTGTGAAGTTCCTATTTTAGATTTTTCTTTTTTAGGATAATCGTGTTGCCAAATATCGTCAATATCTGATGAGTTTGAAGTTTGCCACGTTGAGTGAGATTAGGTTTTAGACTTATATGCATTATTACAAATTAGATTCAGTTGCACCTAGCTGGGGTATTTCGCTTTTATGGTCCCTTTTTTTACTGACGCATTTATTTGAAGCTATGTATTCCGACTGAAATTGCTTTCATCTCTCTCTACTCTACGACGAAACTTACGTTTTGTCTTTCACGCAACCAACAACGGGGTAAAGGCTTTATCGTTCACTGACGTGTCGCACTTGGTCGATTCATTATATCTATTGCGTACAACGCATATAATTATTAGACTCTCACATTGCAATGTTTAGTTAAAGGACTGGTACAGCGATTCTAGCGATCAACGAAAACTAGTTCACAGCAAATATAAACCTGATGCAATACAACTAAGCAAGATCGCTTCACTGGAAATTAACTGAGTCGCTACTAACTTGTGCAGCGCAGAAATATTACAAAGTGTAAATATGCTACTATGACCCAATTCATTGAGAAATCTGCACCGTATTGGAATAACA
>MU917076.1:17013-28187 GCA_036418165.1 Cooperia oncophora | reverse complement strand
TTCTTAGAAATGTGAGAATCACCAGACATTGACAAACGTCCATTAAACAGTCGAAACATAATGAAATGGGCCGTATTCAAGGAAATTGTAATAGGGCCAAGTATTTAGGGCCAGTACAGAAATCTTTTCAGCGATCAGTACCATTACCATAGGTCCAACCATACCGCATCAGCCAAGCTGATAAACTTGCAAAATACCTCAGCAAAAACAAGTTGATTCCCATCGAACAGCACGGATTGAGTTGGGTGCTTCCACGTGTACATTGATGGTAGATTGTGCATTTTGACTGGAATATGGCTATCAACAAAAGCCAAGGTGTAGCGTGATATACTTCGATCTCTCCAAATTCGACCTTTTGATAAAATGAACCATGAGGAGTTTCTTAAACTACGTCATGTGGATATCAGTGACCCATTTTTGACTGGATTCGCTGCTACCTGAAGATAGGCATGTGTGGGTTAGGTTGGGAACTCTTTTTATACACGGTACTCATGTATGAGTGGGGTGCCTCAAGGGGGTGCACTGTCCCCTCCTGTTCTTAAAAAAATTAGCATATACCCATGATCTCCATCTCCGCTTGACTACCCATCCTTTGGTGAAAGTTTGTCTGAGTCCCTGCTCACGTAGAATCCAACGATTGATTGTAATAGCGCACCTACGCGTGCATGCATAAATAAATAAATAAATAAAGCTCAACATGATGGTTATCTATCGTTACTATCCAAGTTCTGTTTACCTTGCCGGCATGCCTCATTACGGAGAAGTCTTCAAAGGTTTAGGAGTCGCATCCACGCATATTTAATAATGTTGGGTTCTGCTTTGAACTAATGAGAAGAACCTAACTCGAAGCCAAGCAAGTGCATAGCGTATCGCTGCTTTCCTGGACATTAGGCCCTGCCGAGGGCATCACCCACGGTCAAGCATCACGTCGCCGCCGAAAGACAGAGGGTTGGTACGACCACCCCTCCTCTCAAGAGGGTGCAGGAGTTGATGAAACCAAGCAGATCTAGAAACTTGGATTCGAAAAACTGCGAGGCATCAGTAAACGCAGATATCCCGTCCAATTTCTCTTTGTGTCCACTGCCTTTCAGGACACGATCCGCGATATGAATCACCAGTGGTGTTATTGAAGTATAGAAGGGAAGATGCCAAAGGACTTGTAGGTGAAGTTGAGTGTAGGAGGTAATGTCGAAGACCTCTCTAACGGGCCCTTAACCAGTGGTACAAGTACAAGGTGAAGATCTTAGCACGAATCCACAACTGTCTCCTTGCAGTGAAATCTATGACCCCAAAAGCTCCCATTTTATGCTACTCGCACGGCAACATCGTTTTTCTTCGATGGTTAGGTCTGGAAGCGGAGTCACTGGAAAATGTGGGTGTCACCAAAGGAACTGTGCACTTCAGCTCCTTTACCTTGCAAACAGTCCCATGCAATTTGCACTCGCGTTTCCATAAGTCATCGCGGGTCGTTCCTCCAAAGGAAGAAACATGCTGCTTGCATGGGCGGAGTCGTTCCTGCCATTGAGCCTTCCGCATCCAAGTCTCCTACTCTCTACTGCATTGAACGAGTTGCGCACTAGCAAGGGATACAGTGGTGGGCCTGATTCCGCTCATGCAATGGTCGTATATAGTGCTTATATAGTGCCTTCGAAGAGAAGTTTCTTGCCGTGATTGTATGAAGGTGCATCGTGATATAGTGTACTGAACGCATAGTCATATTTATTCATACATCGTGATCACAATTCAAACGCAAAGGCGAGATAGAAGTTCGTATATGTTTGTATAACAACAATAAGAAACTTGTGAGGAACTGAACTGAGTGAAATGATATCTGCTCTTGTCAGGAGCCGAGCGACGCGCTACCATACATACGATAAAAGGCTCGATTATTAAGGTCCTAGAGTGATAATTTCCTGGGTACGGTATTCGTGATGGGTTCATGGGTGTGATATCAGATAAGCACCGAACAATGATGTGATACAACAACATACACGATTTTCAAGACAGTAGCTACACCCGCTTCCGTTGAAAGGCCCAGGAGATTTACGAAAATGAATAGGGAGTGAAAGTGGGAGGGACTAGATCTTAAGAGATTCTCGATGCATTTCAAGTGAAGCGGGCGGATATTCGCAACTCATGGAAATGGTGGACGCTGCGATCTGTATTCTGAACCACAACTATGAAGAGAAATGGGCTCTCCACGTAGTCAAGAGGACCAATCGGTGCGGCGACGATTTCCTCATCTCTGCACACCGTGCGCGAACTCTGTTCGTCTGCGTTCTCTCCTGATCCTAGAAAGGGGACGACCATTTCGCTGCGCCGTCTCTTGATCCCCTTAACTACTACAATGCCAAAAGGTGCGTAAAAATGTTCAACAAATAAATGAATAATCTCTGTGTTAACTATATAAAGGCACCACAACAGTGACCAATAATATTACATAGTAAAAATTCATAAGTAAAATATGTACGTACGAATAGAGCAATATTATTTGCACGGATCAGGGTACTCGTACATAAAGGACGTTCCTATTCAACCTATAAGAGAACAAAAAATATATTTGACTAAAATTATGTGGCCAATGGTCAACATTTCACAAGCATTGTGATAAGCGAAACAGAATGGAAAAGGGTAGACGGAGGGAGTTCGTGGGCCCGTTCGATCGGCGCGAAAACCGCCTCGTTTCAGCTCCATCGTAACTCGTGCACTTCAGACTAGAGACTAATCACTGCTACTTAGAAACCGCTAATTATACAATAGGCTTCGAGTGCTGATAAGGTCAGGTACAAGAGCCACAGGCAGATGAAGAATGCCGAAGTCATGATCTAAATTAACACATTCAATTGAAAAAGAACTGAAAAATGAAAGCCAATGCGGAATGAGGCTGAACTTGGTTAAAGCGATTTTGTGACAATCGAAAACGCTTCCACGTTAATCGGATGGGCGGGCCGCCACTCGGTTATTGGTATACACCTACTTGTCATTGTATTTCAATGAAGGACGCATCAGTGAAGAAGGGACAGTGGTTAGGAGTCTCTACCTATAAAGTTATCGTGAAAACCTCCAAGGCATTGTCGGGTAATTCGTTGTCTTTGCACTGATGTCACTGCGCGGAAAATTTTGCACTTCTGCTAGCTCAGTTCATGGTCGTTAAGACAGCGGTCAGACTTTCTGCTGGAACTCGCACGGTAGGACTTCTTATCATATTCATGCACATTACATCGGCTACGGAGGGGGCATTTTGGCACTTCAGCTGCTTCACTAGTTCCAGATGACAAGTCTCACTCTGGTTAAACCTGTGAACTCCTGCGAAGCTGGAGTGAGCGGTCGAGCCATCATGGTAAATGGTATTTGTATAGCACTTCATTTCTTTATGAGCGTTGACAGATGGTCTCTACAAACTTTGCTTGGTAGATCGCGATTCACAAGATTCCACAGGTCCCCACTTCCCGTCTACACGTAGACAGGAAGTAGCAAATGTGCAGAATGCTCCCTCCCACCGTCGCGGAACTGCGCCGCATCGTCTCCTCTACGCTACCATTTTCGAGTAGAAAGAAATGGTGAATGCTCACATGACAGGCTACTTCTCCCTCATTCTACATCAACTTTTTTCTTCTCTACGTCTCCACTATCTCCTTGTGTCCCCTCAGTTCCCTTTAGGCGTCGCACTGCATAGCTCTATTAGCATTCTTTCTCGTGACGTTGCTGAGTGATGCCTGCTATGCTCTTGCGGTTCGGGCAGGACATCCGACTTGCGGCTGTGCGACAAAAACAGCGCTGCAATTTGGGTACATTTTTCCCTGCTCTGCGTAGCCTCCAACGTACCATGCTCGTACCATGATCAAATTTATTTGACGCAATATTGCTATCGTAAGCTGAGCCAACAAACTAGGCTAGTAAACAGGCTACACGCTCTCAGCACTCCGCATAGCTTTGGCTCCATGGAGGCCGAATAGAAATGAAGTCAGAAATAGGAAAAATAGCATTGGCTGAGTTTTCTTGCTGTTACCACCGCCCTGTGAAACCGTAGGTCGCTAGAATTGTCGCATCGTCAGAACGCAGGTTCGCAAGGCTGAACTTTATTTCAAGCAGGGTAATAGGTAGTTGAGAGCCCAAACCAAGCCAATGTATGAGCAGAGAGGGAGAGCTATTGCCTCTTGCTCGTTTGCAAGAAGGTCAAGAGGAGGAAAGCAACAGTGAGAAGGAGTGGTTGTCCTTCTTCCGCCGATATCTTCACCAATGCAATTATCGGAGATGAGCCTCAGACAGCTTTTCTAGGCGACTAGCGCCATTTTCTACACGAGAGCATTACTATTGGTGCAAGCAGTCCGCCACCAAAAAAGAGCTAGGTTTGATCGAGATATCCGAGGAATGGCAGAAATCTAATTCAAAAAAAGTAGAAGAAATAGAAATAGAAAACAGAAATCCAGTTTTTAGCTAGCTCAAACCTTGAAAGAGTCGCGGAAAAGTTGGGAATAAAAAAACATACCCTGAATTTCAAAGGACCTCCTAACTCTCCGCCAACAAGTTTTCCTCTCCTCAGCACAATGACAGTGATACAGGCGCAGGCTTCCAAACAAAACCACCATAGAACGGAAATCCGATGAATTTCCAGATCGAACACAGGAACCTTAAAGACAATTCGGTTGAAGGGCCATAAACAAAAAAACAAGGCTCACACGCAGATTCCCTCAGTAGCATGAGGTGAAACGTCTTTTCAACAAAGTATCACAGAGTATCAAGAAATGTGAAATACTGACTTGGTTCCATTGAAGAAATGATAAATGGCCGCCATTGACCATGCGATACCAATTCCAAGGAATACGTTCACAGCATTTGAACCCGTCACATTACCAATGGAATTGTCAGCATATTTATCTTGTACAGCGGACACCTTCGAAGCGAACGTGTCTGAAAATCACCGACGAGAGGTTAAAAGAAAACTTATTTTAATATTTACTGGTGTTTTTATGTTCCATGAATGAGGGCAAGTGTTATCACAAGCTCGACTTGTTCAGAGAGGTGTAATGAATGAAAACAAACAAATGAGAACCGCAGAATGATATGTCTGACTCGCGGCCTCTACATGGACCTTTAATTGGGGACAAACAATGATAGCAGAGTATGGATCCGTTCCTTCTTCAAAGCAATATCTCTAGGCACTCCACCAACGCTTCATCGAAAATAATTATATTCTGACTCGAAGGCTAAAAAATTTACCCGTTCCGTAGGCGCCATGCATTCCACTTACTATGATGTTTAGAACAGCAGTTTTCTTGGAACGTGGTTTGCCCTGTACGGTGTTTTGAAAGGGCCGCTGTAGATACCAAGGTCTCCATCCTCGCACGCAAGTCTGGCACCAGTTATAGGCACAGTGGTGTGATACATAGTCTCGTGGAGGGTGCGAAGGGGAAGGGACGAGGCGGGGTAGCAATGGGCGGGATAACGGAAGACCTGGATCAGTGAGAAGTTGCACTGAATCACTATATATAGTATTGGGTTGGCACATAAGTACTTTCGTTTTTTTTCAACCGGAAATTTCGTTCCAAAGATGAAATGTTTTGCTAGCAAGCTTGATATCATCTGATAGGAAACTTCACGTAGTTTAGAATATCAAAACGGCTTCGGTTGAGGGAATAATTTTTGTGGATTTTTTAGTCGTTGAAGTTGAAAGCGAAGTCGGCGAAAATTAGCACCTTCGACAACTGCCTCTATTTACGTATAGTCGAAGTGCTAAAATCGCTTAAGCTGCTCCATACATTTGGAAAAGGTCGAGCTAGAAGTTCCAGCAAGGGAATCTCACTAGGACGCTTTGGAAACGAATTTCAAGAATTTTGAAGTTACCAACCTTCACCTAGCCGATATTGGGCAGCTCACGTCTGTTCCACCTGAAATTTTATGCTAATATTTAGATGTTTCGCTGATATGTTTTGCATGATCTGATAGCAAATTTCGTGCTCTATAACACTGCTATAGAAAGTCTGTTCTCCAGAGGTGTTTGCTTTCTGTTAAGTTCAGGTTATCATTACGGAACGCGAAGTCGTTGAGAACTAGCGTTCCCGTTCTCTACGAATTTTATGCTAACGTTTTGAATGTTTCCGCTAATGTGTTCTTATATGTTTGCTGTAGCCAAATTTTCGTGCTCGTATTAAGCACGCGTTGCAGTTATTTTAAAAATCCGTTTGATGAATCTTGTTTTTCAGGTAAATAATATGGAATGTCAGATCGATAAGCATCAGCACTTCAGACATCTCCTCCTTTTCGCATTCAACAGAGGTATCGGAGCTGCTGATGCTGCTCGGGAAATTCGCTAAGAGCTGTCCTAACACAATCTGTTACTCTAAGCCTTACTCAAACCATGGCGACTCTATTGAGCTGCTCTAGGAGTTTTGAAGCTTCCGTGGACAGCGGTTGAGAGAAGAAGTCGGGAACTCTGATTCTCATCGACCTCACGTTCCGTAAAGATAACCTGAGCTTAACAGAAAGTAAACAGCTCCGGAGAGGGAGCTGATTTTTATGTTAGTGTTAATAGCGCCCAAAATTAGCTTATCAGAACATATAGACACTGGATGTAGCGAAACATCTAAATTGATAGCATAAAATTCGTGTGGGAAAACTGGCGGAACCCTAGTTGCTCACACGAGCTTCGCGCGTTCCGTAATGATAACCTGAACTTAACAGAAAGCAAACACCTCTGGAGAACAGATTTCTATAGCAGTGTTATAGAGCACGAAATTTGCTATCAGAACATGCAAAACATATCAGCGAAACATTCAAATATTAGCATAAAATTTCAGGTGGAACAGACGTGAGCTGCCCAATATCGGCGAGGTGAAGGTTGGTAACTTCAAAATTCTTGAAATTCGTTCCAAAGCGTCCTAGTGAGATTCCCTTTGCTGGAACTTCTAGCTCGACCTTTTCCAAATATTGGAGCGAGCTAAAGGCAATTTTAGCACTCTGACTGTTACGTAAATAAGAGGCAGTTGTCGAACGGTGCTTAATCGCGACTTCGCTTTCAACTTCAAACGCGGACTTTAAAAAATCCACAAAAACTTATTCCTCACAACCGTGAAAAACCGTTCTTGAGTAATTTCTAAAACTACGTGAAGTTTCCTATCAGATGATATCAAGCTTGCTAGCAAAACATTTCATCTTTGGGAACGAAATTTCCGGTTGAAAAAAAACGAAAGTACTTATGTGCCAACCCAATACTTTCTAGGCCTATCCCTTAGGGATGGCAGTCTTGGCTGGTCTAGACCTACCCCGCCCTCATCTACATTTTTTTGTAGGAGAACTACCTTTAGTGAGCCTTCTTCCTTATTCGGATGTGTGAGAGGAGGGTGAAAGGCGCATACCTAATGGTGTCTGCTAGGCCCCCATGCGAGTTTTGGGCCCTCCAAACGGCCTTATTTACCGCGGCTGTTGGGACGTTTAAGTGGCTGGATTTGGCGCGGTGTGAGCCCGTTTTCCACTGTTTGCTGCCGCTCGATGCCCCTCCCCACTCCTCAAATTGGGGGGGGGGAGGAGAACAGGCTGGCGCGGCGCTAAACCTAGCCCCCACCGTATGCGCCCCAACACCCGAAGCGAACGAGACTATACATTGCTCAGCAGCTGCCCAGAACATGGCACAGTAACATTTTCCATCTCAACTTGAACATTTAACACAAAGAATCTAACGCACGAACCTGGCACGGAGGTTCCAAGGGCGACGAACGAGATGGCAGTGACGGAATCTTTCAGGCCAACCCAGCAACCGAACTGTGACGCTAAATCGCCGATAACTGCTGTCAGGACACCGATCATGAAGATGGAGACGACGAAGCACGCCCATCCTCCCCAGTAGTCTGAAATGCACGAATAAAGGGAGAAAAGGAAAAAAATGTTAGAAGGAGTCATTTTCTATAGAAAAAAGAAAGCGATGTGGGCAGGCAAACGCTGGAAGGATCCCCGTCCCTCCCCACCGCTAGAAATTCATTCAGGCCACAGTTCATTCTCATCGTACGGAGAGACTCGAACGTGGACTACGCCTTTCACCCAATGGCAGAAGTCTGTCGTTGACAGCCTCCCCATGCGATCCAGCTGGAGGGGAGTTCTCGGCATTGTTTTGCTTGGAAGGGGCTTTTCGCAATTATACTAGTTTCGTTTGATAGATCATGTCAATGAACAGGCCTCACTTTAGTCTGACCTGTGAATACCTGTGATTATAAATATTTCTGCATGGAACTTCAATCACAAGAATTTGCAGATAATAATAAGGTGGTCTCTACTCACTCAACTGAGCACCATTCGATGCCCCCCCCCCCCTTCTGAGCCAAACAACCAAACTGGGTCAATTCCCCTTTCAATTTCCAACAAAAACCATGAAAGCAGGATACGAACCAGTCGGAGGGATGGTGGCGAAGATCAGTTTCCAAGGCATTGTCAGGAAATGCATAGCATAATCTCCGCAACTTGGTGGTTCCTTTTCTGCTCCTTCGCTTCCACCTTCTCCATCCTCACCATCGTCATCATCACCCTCATCTGCAAACAATTCACGTTAGTGAACTAAAGGCGGGTTAAAACGACGGAGACATATGAAATTTACCAGCACCAACGGTCAGCGCATCGACGAACTGTTCACGCCATGATGACGTTCCCAACATCAGTCTTGTATTGGCATTGCGGATCATTCGGTCAACAATACCCTTGAAATTAGAGAGTTATGGTATTTGAATGAGTATTGTCGCCTGAAAGAAAGATTCCTAATCAATTTGCGAAGGCAAACCGACAGGACCACTTGAGATGGTGGGGTCACGCTACGCTCCCAAAGAGTTCTTCAGCAGGAACAGGGACAGTTGGACCTCACGGTCGGCTCAATTCATAAGCTTACACTTCACACCGGCTCTGTGGTCGCCACGCTAATAGTAAGAGACGGGCGATTCTATCGTGAGCTAGTCAGCTCATGCCGCTTATGTAGCTCGCGGCAAATGGTGCAGCAATTTCATAGTTGCGTTACAGGATCCACGAACTCTCGTTGGAGCGAGGAATCTGCGTTAGTTCGCGCTACATTCTCTTCCTCTGTCCAGGAGGGACAGGCATACGAATGAAGGAGGCAACATGAAAGCAGTTGAATAAAGTGAGGTTTTCCGAGGAAAAGCTGTGCATTTGGTCTGCGGAGGTAGATAAGTCCGTCTCCGCCCGTGCTACCACTGTGGACTGCCCATTTTAGCGCTTTTGCGTGGAATTGAGAATCTCACAGTGATGGAAGGTTGGGTGGTCCGGGTGGAAGTTTAGCATGTAAATAACAGACTGTCACTGTCTTCACAAGAGTCAAGATTCCTGTAAGGTAAGGCTTGTGATGAGCGGGGACTGGAGCGCTGCCAAGGTGGCCTGCACCATTGATGCCATCCTAGGTCCGCAACAATTAGCGAGAAGGGCTGCACTGCTGCGCTGCAATCCAGCTCATGGCCGAGTGTCCACACGCATAACGATCACGACCACTTCAGTAAGGTGATTCATGCAATATTGAGGGGTGGTTGATGGTCATCGGTTCGTGGAAGCTTTCAATCAATGATGTCAACCTGAGTCCGCTACAGTTGGTGAAAAATCTGCTCTGCCTGCGCTCCAAGCTATGCCGCCGTCCTGCGCCTTATCATTCTCTGGGATAACGACTGTATATGTAAGAGATAAGGGGTCAAAAGCGGAAGCACTCCGTAGAACATCCAATCGAAACGTCAGGTGACAGCAACAAGAGAAGGGATTAAATGTGTTTATTAAAGCCTCAGCACCCGCTGATTCTACAGCCGGAATTAGACCTACTAGTGCGCCCTCTTAATTGATACCCCTTTTTCATGGAAAGGAAGACCCATGGTTGAGTCTCCGCCCATAGTTCCACCGTGGATTCCGCCTATAAGTGGAACGATAACTGAATCTTCTAGGAAGGAACGGAGAGCAAAGTTGCTTTGAAAACTGAAATCAGGCTATATAGGCTACTGTGACCGCTGTGAGCCAGCAGCGAAGTCAAGCGTAAGTGAGCATTCTATGCTCGTCTCAAGGGTGGAGTCACGCGGAAAATGAAACCTTCACTATTGGTGCGCTTCTCCTCTCTGACAATATGGAGGACAGGACCAACCATTGAATGAATACCTTCGAGGAATTTGTGGTCCTTGAAGAGAGGGGATCACCTTGCTAAAGATGTCACTGAGCATACATCCCACAAGGAATATGACAAAAGAAAAGGTAAAAGTGAGGGATCTCCCCACCTCATCACCTCCCTCCCTTTGCCCCAATCTAACAATATACCAGTCCACAAAAAAGGGAATCAAACGAAGCGTGAAGGTCTTCTGACCAATGTGAATGTCTAAGACCCAAGAATTCTGAATTATTTTATATTTTGGAACTAACCTGGAACTCTTTGCTTTCCTTGATAGTGATCTGACACTTGGGATATTCGCCAATGCGTGGTTTTCCCAACTCGGCGATTTCTAGTTGGTCAGCTGTCAAGCCGGCCATGTCATCACCGCCTACAAATTAATTATGGTAATGGTATCAATGCAAGAGGTTCGCTATAAAAATCATTTCCGGGGGTTATTATCCTCCGCTGTAGAGATACCCTCTCGGCTAAGAAAATATCCTATGCACATTGTCTTTCGCTCATCTCTACAGCGGACGATCTCTAGCGAGCAATTTCGGACAGTAAACTGGAGGGTTAAGTATTAGTAGAAGGGGAAAAGCATCAAATATGGACTGGAAAAGCGATATTTTATTGCAAGATTTTCAATACAACAAAATAGTGAAGGAAACTAAAGGATAGAGTGAATCATGCCTGGTGTCGTGCAAAGGAACCTTTCATGCCGGCGATCCACGAACCCATCCGCTTTTTGAAGCGATCGTTGAGATTCGGCGAGGCGGAGATGGCTCTCTTCGACGGATCCATCCCAAGAAAATCCGGTGATTTTCGAGGTCGACCTAGAACTCATGCTCACACGGCTGTGCAGGTGGGAGCGTGCAGGTATGTGCAATCTGTATCTCAAGTTTCAGGATTAGGTGTGGCGCGGACAGGTGCTCACGGTCCTTTGGTGGCCCTGAAAGGACCGACCCCGCCAGCTGGGGATGAACTGTTTCAAACGGCTGTTCCACAACTGTGACCTCACCTTTCTATTTTTCCGCTACTGCGATAATGGGCCCGATTTTTG
>MU917076.1:0-14454 GCA_036418165.1 Cooperia oncophora | reverse complement strand
CACCTATTGCTGCCGTTCGTGGTAAGGGGTGAGTGTTCAAAAGCGATTCTGGAATTTTGACTAGACAGATGGTCCTGATGATCAAAATAAAACCACTTCTCGTCTTCAGTAACAGAATATTGTGGACTTTCACCAAACGGGGATTGTGAGGTATGGTGTGTAAGGGGAGAAGAGGTGAGTAAAATGTAACACGGAGAGACAGATGAAATGTGGGAGTAACCTGCTCCTGGTTCACTGCTCTCTTTGGATTCCGAAGCAATAGATGCTCTGCGCTTCTGTTCCATACGACGTTGGAATCGTTCTTGCACTTTGCTCAGATCTGCACAATCACGACACGTTAAGCTACAGACAGAAGCATTCAAGAAATCCTATTCACGAGTTCAGCCATAAGTTTCATGACATTTTCAACGATTCTCTGGTATCTGATTACTATGGCTGAGATGAGAACTAGGCCCCATAACCTTTGGAGAGAGGGGGAAGAGCTCGAAGGATCCCTTGTGCAAGTTGGAATGACCGTCGTTCTTTGTTCACTCACACTAAAGTTCCTTCGATGCAATAGCCCCTATCTTCAGTGAAATGATTCAATTTTTGCATAAGGGATAAATTCTGAATGCCCCTCCAAGGATATAAGTGCCTGAAACTCCTCTCATCATTTGGATCTCGTGTGGTATATCTGGAGAATGAGGTGCTCATTCCAAAAAATGTGGCCAAGAGCGAAAGTAGCGCAGTGAAGGGGGCGTGGCACTGTCATCAAAGAATCCGAAACTGCTCAATCAAAGCAAAGCTTCTGACCCCCCTTCCCCCGGTGATTACAAGTGTTCGTCTAGGAGGTCAGCGATAGTGACTTCCAACTTCAATAATTTCCTCGTTTACCAGACTAGACACCCTTTTAAATGGCTGCAACGAGCCTCCCAAAGGCAGCGGGCACGACGGCTGGGGGTGGGCGGTTGCTGCCAACGTCAGGGCGATTGGCCATACCCCATTCAGCCGTCTCGCAGACCATCCATCAATAGCGATGATAGCATCCTTCCTCAGCCATCGTGCCCACTGAAGAGAATAGAAATTCACTGAGCATCGTTGATTGTTCAAGTAGTAACCCTGGTCAACAAGATAACCAAGTTATCAGGTTATCTTTTCAACCAGGTATCGTGGAAAGGAGGGGACATGTGGACGGGATGAAGAGCACTCCAAGGAAATCAAGATTAGGCTGAAGGATGCCGTGGCCCGGAGAAGTGCGACTTCCCCCAAAAGCGAGGAGCCTTCGCTACAGGGCAAAGGAAAAAGCCGACAATTATTTAACCTCTAATTAGTTAGCCACTTTTAGTGCAAAAAAGATATAACGACTCGTGGAATAAATCATGAAACTTATGACTCGCTGAATATCTACAACAACTCCGCATCTCTGTATTGAAAAATGTCTGATAATAACCGCCACTCTTGATCTTCCGATACGAGCGTTTGGAAGTTACCTTATGGATGTTCTGGGAATGAAACTGCGGATAACCCGGATAAATATGTATTTTTTTTCAAGAATGGAATGAGCAAAGCTTGTCCATCCACTGCAAAGGCCTAGTCGTAGTAAACTTAGGTTGCAAAAGTTATAATATGTGTGTGCAGGTGCGGATTAGTCATCCCATAAACAGAGGAGGAAATAAAGAAACAGAGAAAGCCTGAGGCCCAAGACCGCTTTTGGCTGTTTTTCCTGATAACAGCTGTAGTGAGGTGACAAAAGCGCTCCTTTGATCAGTGTCATATACCACGCGGCGTTCCTTTGCTTGAACCCCGGATCGGCTCCCGTCCAAGCTAACCAAGCCTCCTATCCTACGGGCATGGTAAATTGGTACCTGATCCGTATAAGAGGATAAGAGCACTGAATTACACAACAATGGGCTACACAGATCATTGTTTAGGCATTCAATCAGCCACTAAAACTCTGAATGGAAGTAGAATGCGCGGCTCGTCCTAAAAAAGATTCAACTCACTTCCAACTTCATCCTTCATCCATAGATAAGGGTTATATTCCAAAATCAGAGCGCATAGGTGGGCAATGGCGTGAGTCACGGCGGGCGCTATCTCAGCGCATTGCGCTTACTTTCCCTTAAACGTTCTAGACATGGAGGGCAACCAGGTAGTTACTCATTACGTTCTACAAAATCGCCATCGTATATGGGCCCTCATTTATTTCGCGCTACTGCGGACCTTGCAATGGCGCAGGGATGAGGCTAGGAAGAAGAACTCTATATTATTAAGAATATAAGTGCATATAGTAAAATTCCTCTGCGGGTTCTGCTTCAGTTGGAGGCGGACCTTGTGCGAAGGGGCGGAGTTCCGGCACGAATAGGTCTCAATAAGGTCTTTAATGGGGCCTTGTTCACAGAGAACACCTTACAGTTTGTCTGATCTATTACCCATGCTATCTTTATATATATTTCCAAGACCCCTCAATGTATGTTTCGCTGGTTGATTTACCAAAACTTTCTTTTTCAGACAAGCTGGTAAAAGTCACAGCAGCCATTGCGGAGTTGTTGCAGAAGTGCAGTATGTACTACGGAAACGAAACACGACACAATAGTCATTGTTCTAGGTGCTTCACACTAGAAGCGTTCACAAGAAATAAGCCAGAAATAGATTGACATTCCGAGAAGAAGTGTCTCAGAAAAGTAGTAAAAGGAAAATCTCAGTGATTGTTAACAGGAAATACTATAGACAGTCTCTTTGCTTCTCTGAAACGATTGAACATGTCACTCACCGCTCATCTTCTTTGCCCAAATGGGTGGGCCGAGTTCGATGAAGAAGTAGTCCGACCGTTCATATTGCTCCGTATCCATGACTCCAATCTCAATGAAGGCTCTGAATAGAGTTGATAAAGATGACTGTATGAGAAAGAGGAACTGTGGTACTATACTTTCCCGGAAAGTCTCCAGCGTTCTGGAGTTTCACTTTAAACGGATCGTAACTTTTAATACTCATCGGATTTAATCTAGGCACCATTCGAATCAGCACACCTTTGCCAATGTGACAGCAGTCGAGAAATCCCATCAAAGTAAAAAACTGGTGTGGATCGAAAATTCAACCCCGCGAATGTCGAATTCACTAAAGCTTTTTTTGCTGGCGCGTCCCTGAGCTTATGAAATTTTCCAGCAAGGGAAGTTCTGAAAATGTTAGAAAAGGTGATAGTCGGTTGGCGAAAGGTCTGAAGAATATGGCGGTTGAGGTAGAACTTCAACCCCAATTCGTTCAATTTATGGATAGTGATTTGTGAAACGTGTGGGCGGGCGTTGTCATGCAAAGGAATCGGACCCTTTCTTTTGATAAGTGTTGGCTGCATCTGACAAAATTTTCGGTACAATTCGTCGATTTCTTCACAGTAGGGTTCTGCTGTGATGGTTTGGCCTGGTGATAAAAAGTTATAGTGGATCACACCAGCCGACCACCAGCCGTGACCAGAATCTTTTTTTCGCTGCGAGGGTTCGGCTTTGGAAAAAATACGCTGCGGTGGTTCGTCGAAACCCAACCACTGTCCGGAACGTCTCCTGTTATCATACATGACCCATTTTTCATCACAGGTGACATTCGGGCCCAAAAACAGGTCGTTTCTGCTGCGCAAAGCACATGCAGAAGAAAAAACCTTGATACGTGCGATTCCTGCCGGTCCAGCTCTGCCCTCTGATTGTGGGGCACCCAATTGTCGAGTTTTTTCACCTTCCCAATGCGTTCCAGACCATCTGCAACAGTGGATTTGCCAAGGCCTAGCTCTTCTGCTATCTCTCTCAAACTGTTTGGGATGGGTCAGCCCATTCAAAGATCCCGCTTAAAAGTCCTCGTCAGATATTGCTTTAGGTCGACCGCTATGAGGTTCATCTTCAAGGCTGAAATCTCCAGAACGAAATTTGTTGAGCCATTGCCGCACAGTGCTTTCTCTAGCACTATTGGGCCCCCACACCTGGTTAATTTGTTGAGCTGTTTCGATTGCGGATTGCCCCAATTTATAGTCGAAAAAAAATCGTCCGAAGTGCTCTTTTCACATGCTTGAAAAAATCTTGAAAAAAGGGGTTTATCAAGCAATGGTGAAACGGCAATTATACCATCAGATAGCGCAAGAAATTCTCTATGCTACTGAGAAGCAAGGCAGAATGAGTTTTTAATCAGCAGTGAATGTACAAAAAATAGGTGCACAAAACGCTGAGAACTTTCCGGACAACCTAATATATACTGCAAGTAAATGAGTGACATTGGTGCCTAGCCGAACTTAGAGGATTAAGGAGGAAGGGAGGGGGAAGGGGGAAACCTGACATCATGTAGTCATTATTTCCAGTCTACAGTCTACTGCGATTACAGTCTCGTTCGCTGCGGATGATGGGACTCGTCAATGGGAGGATGGATCTGGCACTGCGCCAACTCGTTCTTCTTTAATTGTTGCCGCTTGCCCAGCTTACGCTCGGTGGAGAATGGGCTAGCAGCCCGCCAAACCCAGCATCCTAACAACCATATCCGCAGCGAGCAGAATTGTACTTATATATGCGGAGTAGGGCCTGTTATTAATTCCTTCTCACAGCTGGCTCCACGTTTAAACGAAGTACGCATCGAGTCTCGCCTCCCCTCCCCCTCCTCCCCGGAATATGGGAATTTCATAATCAGGCGCAGTTCCGCTAGGTGTGGGCACGTACGGCACTCAAAGTCGTTTGCACGAGCTGCCTTGCGGAGACCTGTGAATTCCTGTAATTGAAGGAGCTCACTTGTATCACTTCACGAAGTTTCACAAGTCTACCTGTCAGTTAACATGTACTAGCGTGAGTACAAAACGCTCCCTCCCCTTTGCCCCTACTAATGAACAGGGCATTTTTTTCAACAGTTTTCAACGGAATTCTTGACAGATTCATGTAGCAACCACAGCCTCTCGTGATTTATATACTACCTCATCAATTTAAAGGCCCACGAATTTAAATACTGAACTTTAAACCCCATGCTGTAATCTAATGATTAAGCATGACTTCGGTAAGCGGGTAAGTGTTAGAGGTACTAGAGAACAGCCTTCCTAAAACCGAGACCGAATTTCTCGCCATCTTTTTCGTACATACTGTCAAGCTGGGTGAAGTTTCTTCCTCCTAGAGTTTCTTTATTTCAGAGTTCCTCAACTATCCCACCTGTATCTGGACCAATTTTCTGTCCTCAGCAACTTTCAATCCTCTTGGAACCATCTGCCCCCTTAGGGACCAATAAAGGGTCCTAATAACCCATGTGAAACATACAAATCATAACAAGCGCTCCCTCTGAATGAAGCATTCCGGTTTTTCTGCACGATACGAATTTGCAAAGCCATGTACGATTAGAAATCCCTTCTTTCGGAGGAAGCCTAGAAATATCTTTTGGCTTCTGCTCTGTTAGCTAGTATTCGGGCACTTGAGAATCCTCTTCAACAAGGCTGAGAGAGGCAAAGGCGAGGTAATGCACGCGGTTGCGGAGAGCTCTGCGGTCTTAAACACACTCGCGCCAATGCTTCTCAAGTACTCCAGTACAAGACAAACGTTGCGGCTCGAACAGTTTCTGACAATTCTTATCGGCATTCTCCACTACCAATCACCTTCAGTCCTACTGTAGACGGCGACAAGTAAAAAAAACACAGAAGGTCGAAAAAACGTTGAAAAAACTGCAGCTATCAAGTGTTCGGTCAAGTTTTCGTTTATGAAAAAAATCCTCTCAAATGAGAAAAATGACCGTTTCCGTTACCATCTATGCAATTCGCATTTTGGGATTGAATCACAAAAATTGTTAAATTATCAGTGAACATGGCTTGCTACAGCCAAGACTGAGACCTGGATCTTACTCTTCCCGGGTCAAGAGGCTCAGGATCAGGGCTTTATAGAGATCTTAACAGCAATCATGGCTTGGAAATACTTTTTGTGCCCTTCTGACTATGTAAATGTAAATGTAAATTTCAGCTAACAAATTGGGGACAGATGTTTTTATTCTTTTATCCACTCCGTTAGGAGCAGAACCAAGAGGTTGATAGGAAATTTGCCTCGGCGCTGGGAGCTTCCCCGAAAAAGGAGTCCTAATTGATGAAGTAGTTTTTCACACACCTGGTTGGTCCATGAGTGCAGAGAAAAGGGTTAAAAAAGTTAAGCAAGGACTTAATGGAGGTGACACCTGACCGCCGGTGCTAAAGATACTGCAGGTGTATTTGAAAACCCTTATGAAGAGCGGTGCTTGATGTTTCCTTGAATCTCATACCTCAGAGATGAAGAGGGAGTGGCGGCATACTGCAGCACGCGTTGCGTTTACGCATGCGTTCTTCGCAGATCATTTCCGTTGAACAATTGTCATTCTGTCTTGTGCTCGGTAGGAACACAATTACATCTTGTCTCAAACCGGCAACACTCCATCAGAAGCGCAGTAGCCGCCAGGTTCCAATGATTCGACGTCATGCCCTCTTCATCTACGGGATATATCAATCTCCGAGATAATTATTCGATGAATGCTCCAAAGATGAAAGCTTCGTGAAGATTTTGAGGGCGTGGGCGAAGGTACCAGCGCAAGCCCGAAAATCGCGTACGACACCCACGAGAAGGGGACAATGAGTATTAGAAACTTTTGACAGGGATCGTATTCGGCTTAAGAACAATTGCTCTGTTTCCTGCTTCACTTAGGTTTCTTCATGGATTTATACTATAGGATTTATGTTGGGCGGGGCAACCGTGGTAATACAATTTGAATGCGATGCCAGAACGGAACGGGACTAGAACGGCACATATAAGGGATGTTCTCGGTGCTAGGCCTTTCTGGGATACGCCATGTAATACAAGTGATTTTACTGCTACCAAGACCTAAAATGGCAATTCTTCCGAAGGCAGTGTAACAGAGGTTACCTGTTTCCTAAAAGGAACTTAGAATAAAAGACATCCAAACGTACTCAGTTTGGTTGTCATCGAAGGTGACCTCTCCTTCTCTGGCTTCGAAGTGTTTGTCTCCTATGGCAGATCCGTCGTAGGTTCTGAAAATTGATGAAGTCATGTCTCGGCCCTCAACTTGCTTGAAATTAGGACTTACTTGTACGGAATCACAACCTTTCCTCGGGCTCCTGAATGCCTTTGAACTCTGAGAGATAGGAATCCACAGCTTTCTACAACTTCGTAATGATCGTGCTCGAAAGAGAACACACCAGCGTGATCGTCATCTGAAGAAGGTCAGAGTTGGACCACATGGCGACGAGGATATGGTAGCTCATCAGGACCCTACCCTCTGTTTCGAGTACGACCCCTTTCAATTTAGATTTCCAATTTCACCTATAATCTAATCTCTTTGTTCTCAGAAAAAAATCGTGTAACGGAAGTAGGGGAGGATGAGGGTCGAACATCTATTATTCCATATCTCTATGCTTTTCACATGGATTCACAACGACAGCCAGCCCAGGAGGCCCTACAGAATTTCTGCTTCTTCCTCCAGTGACCTACATACGACAACCCCCCCCCCCCTCGTTGAGCAGCAGTCATTATAGACAATGTTCCCCGGTCAGAAGTGAAAAAGAGCGTCTTTCCGAGTAAAACCAACCGAGAATCATAATGGTAGCAGTGGCAGGCATCTCAAGTTGAGCCACTGGCAGTCCTCCAATTCGTGATGGGTCCAAAATCAGGCCATCTTTGGTGCGAACGCGAAGATTTTTCAAGTGAAGGTAGAAATGTTCGTCTTCTTCGAACACGTCGTCGTCCACGATTTCAATACTGATTTTCTGCAAAATTTACTATTCATGCATGTAGCTGACAAAAGAAGGCAGAGCCTAAATTTCCCGGTCCACTGAGGTTGTTGAGGAAGTGCTCCCTAAAATCCGTCAATTCGCGGAAAATTTGGCTATTACGTCTCAGTTATATACGTCATATGATGGACACCCCTGAGACCAAGTTTCAAATGCCATAAGGGCTCTCGGAAAACGAAAAAAATCACTTCATGTTACCTGGTTCTTGTCATCCGGATAAAAGGTGAGGGTTCCCTTGACGGGCACGTAATCCGATCCTGCATTGGCGGTACCATCTTCGGTGTAATAATCGACCATCACGGTCAGACCATCTGGTCCTCCATCCCTGAAATGACATTTCTCCTCGAATAAAATCGTTTACCAGGTCTGTCGGCATTGCAAATCCTACATGGAGTGAGCGGGGATCGTATTGAAGAATCTTGCGAGGGGAGGGATTGTATTGGGTTGCGGAATGGGGCTGTACCAGCTGGAGGGGTTAGTGGAATCAGGGGTAGCAAGAGAGATCTTGACTAACTTTTACCGTTTCTGTGTGCTAGAACCTTTCGCCCTCCGCACTCTGGTCACCTAAGTTTTCCAGATATTCGGTGGCAAATGGACGCAGAAGCAGACAAATCAGTTATCATTGGAAATCTATCACCCTGTTCGCTGAGTAAGGTGGGGCGCTCCAAAAGGGCCGTGGTTGGCGCAGCGCAGGCCTGTCTCCACCAGCGTGTAGACGATCACAACTGGTGGAGGACAGGCTGGTGCTGCGCCTGACCCAGCCTTCTAAAATGACTCAGCGTCAGCAGGGAACAAGGGTAAAAGGAGGTCGTATACGAAGAAAAGGCGGTGAGAGTTTGTTCTTCGCGAGCTTTTTTTCTTCTTCGCCACAACGTTTATTACCAGTCAATGTCAAAACTATTCTTAAAGAAACCCAGAAAAACCCCACACTGAACCCGAAACTCCTAAAATAAATACAAAATTCAACTGTTGGAACCCACCTGCCGACGACCACATCAAATGTTCCGACATTCTCGAGTACGGTATAATGTGCTGGATCAAAGAATATCTTGCATGTGTTTTCTCGTACTTGTTTCTCTTGCGCCTGCACCAACTGGAATATGTCAGACTCTGCTTAGTGGATGCGGTTAGTAGCGACAGGTTATGATCAATCATCTAGTCATGACTGTTCAAGGAGTTATGTACTTGGATTTATCTCGAGCGGGTCATCTTTACGCCTACATTCAGTTTATCTGACGGGTACCTGGGCAACAAAACTTGTTAAAGACCCAGTTGCATGCAAAAAAGTTCCTTTCTGGACCCACTAATTTCCTTTTTGGGCGCAGATCGGCGACGGGGTGGGGGCATTTTGCACTTTCGCTACTTCACTAATTCCGATTTACAATCCTAACACTGGTGGAACCTGTGTACTCTTGTGAATCTGGAGCAGTCGCGTCCAGTCACCATGGTAGAACCTTTTAACCCTTGTAAGCTCACGAAATGGTTCTTGTGGATGGGTTGTTTTCGCCTATAAGCTCATATCCCTATCGGTGATATATAAGCCCCACTCATGACAGAGTGAGGTTCAGTTTACGGAGTTAGCGGTTGTATTATTACCTATGTTACGACAATAAAGAAGCTATGACACTCGTGGAATACGGCTTCACAACAAGCGAACTACACTATACCATCTAATTTACACTTCTACCACGTCTACAGCATTGCAATCAAGAAAAAACAAGAATCGCACCATCCAAGCTGCAACAGAGAAGACCACCAGATAATACTGTGATCTTATGATTTATGTCAATTGTATTCTGTTTTTTTTCGGGCGGGAGTGTTTTCGCCTATAAGCTCATATCACTATCGTGTGATATATAAGCCCCACTCATGACAGAGTGAGGTTCAGTTTACGTGAGTTCAGTTTACGGAGTTAGCAGTTGTATTACCTATGTTACGACAATAAAGAAGCTATGATACCCGTGGTGGAATACAAGCTTCACAACATGGGTTCGTTCACGTTGTATGCCGAAGCAGCAAAAGCAGAAATCCCCCGGTCGCTGCAAACTCCCCCCCTCTTTTTGCTCTGTTTCCGCCCTGATCATGGCCCTTATGGGTCCGCATTCGAAATCGACATGCAATGGATATATTACTGAAGGAAAAGTTATTCCGTGCATAGAAATAGAAGGCGATATATGAAGATATATTCGTACCGCGCGTCAACAGCCTTATTATGTTCCTTATCGATTCGCTTCTTCACGATGTCTCCACCTCCGATTAGACGTCTTGTCGCCTGTACTCGGTAGAACGCTCGAGATTTTGGACCTCTTTGGAATATTTAGCATCGCATTTGACTTCGATGACAGAATTAAAGTGATCACGGCTTGAAATCTGCGTCTGGTTTTCTTGCCACACATTGGCTCACTAATGTGGTCGTAATTTGCTCACGTGCAGTTTCGTGCAGAAATTTGCCGAAATATCAAGCGTAAAAGGTACAAGGGCTTTGTCTGTTGGAAAACCTCACAAAAAACGCCTTTTTTATTAGACACGCAATTGGTGGGCACGGGGCGGAGCCAGCAACGTATGCTTGCGCCCCACATGGCGTGACGCCTTGTAATGTGGTGCGTTGTAGGAAGAAAATCATAACTCAAGGTGTGAATTCGCGACAGCGAATGCGTTCACTTAATAATGCGGCTTTACAAGTCAGACTCCGATTGATTTTCTGCCTTTATTTCAATGTTTCTCGAGAACATGCCCGGGAGATTTTTGGATGACGATACACCAAGAAACAGTTGGATGCTGTCCTGCCATTACAAGCTATGGCAGTTTCCGCGAGGACGAAGGCTCTGGATGAAAACCGACGCGGCTTTTCTTTTTTTTCGGAGCAAGGGCGTATTTCAACCAGGTTTCCAAGGAAAAAAGAAGGTTACGCTAATGCCGCAAGATGCGTTCAAGCTAACAAGTAAGTACAAATGTACAGTAAGAGTAAATACAGCTGTGAGTACAAACCTGGTGATCATCTCGTATTCAGCCTGTTTCTGCAGCTCCGTAGGTGATATATGTGGGTTCTTCTTTCGGATCTCCCTCATCAGTTCGATGAATTCACGTCTGTGCTCTTCGAAGGCCCGAACCGCCGGATCAACAAAATCTGGCTTAAAAATAATGCATTGATCTAAATTCTCTGATCTTGCTGAAGCTGCAGAACCCCTTGCAATTAAGATGATTACGATTGGGCATGAGCGTCAGCTCAGCCAACCCTATAGGGTGACATCACACTTTCTTCAACGTCCAAACACTATCACGAAACAACTAACATCCTGGGGTGCAGTACAAAGAAATAAACATAAAAAATGCAGGTGAGAGAAAATCCAAAAAAAAAATGGTTTAATCACCCAATTGCTGGAAAATCTACGCAATGAAAGCGACACTGCGAGTAGCCTCTTTTCCTATGCTCCCACTCCAAGACTGACTGGTTTGTCACGTCAATAAGTTAAAAACACTGGCTAGATACTGCACATGACCGCAACGCGGATCTCCTAACCGGCCCCTCGCTGACTATGTTGGCAGGAAATACAAGCTTTTTATTGCCAACCGAGCTTCCCTTAAGCCATACCTCGAGAAAAACTTTAGCCTCATTCATCCTTTGCGCTAATCCGGGATCAGAATAAGAGGTACCAGATTACGCTGTAGCATAGATCCCAGAGCAGGGCACATCGTACGTTGAGCCCAGCAAAGGGGAAGAGAGTCGTATTTTTTTGTTTTCTAGGAAAACGTTCTTGGCTGATGACTCCTACCGGTTCTTCCCGTTTCGCGAGCGCTACATAAATCACTCGACAGCACTTTTTCGGGGAAGGAACTGGAGAATTTTCAGAAAAAATGCTGAGGGAAAGTGAGATCTCCTCTACTTCTGATGTGGTTTCTCCCACCGGGGTACATCGTCATTCCCCAGCAAGGCGGTCTTTCCCGTACGCTGTAAACCCCATGGGCGCTGTTTATCGACGGGGAGGGGGGCATTTTGTATTATAATTGCTTCCCTGGTTCCGGTTTACAAATCTCACTCTGGTAAAACTTGTGAACGCTTGTGAAGCTGGAGCAAGATCGTCTAGCCACCATCCTAAAACGTGTCAACTCGAAAAAGGGTACCTAGATGGGTTGGCAAATCTATGAAAAGCAGAATGCCCCCCCCCGTCGATAAACAGCGCCATACCTGTGCTAATCCCACCGCCGTCCCCCCTCCCACCGCGTCGATTCGCTCCGACGAGGAGGTGAAGAAGACTAGGGAATCGTATCAAGCCAATCTGAGTGGCAGGGGGGGGAGTCGTATCGGACCGACCAAAATCCCCAAGTATGATGTGCCATGTTTCCCATGCACCCCTTCCCTTCTCCCTACGAGACTTTCTGGCCGAGGATTACTTGAAGTGGCCACAACGAGGTTGGTGAGGCAAACCCCTATGAATGATGAGAGCCCTATTCGAGGGGGTGAGAGTGGGGGTTCTCTAAGCACCAGTGCCAATCTCATAAGATTGCGAGGTTTTTCTCTAGCCAAGTCACAAGCCATTGGTATTGTTTTGAACTGCACAAATGATTTTTAAAGCCACCCTTCCAAAACTTTGCGGAACGATCTCCTAGTAAATGCATTCGGATCTTTCTAGTCTTCCGCACTCACCATTAAGTTTCTTTTGATGAAATCTTCACCTTTCATTTTCTTTTTTTCTTCCAAGCCTTTTTTGTGATTACTTCCTAAAGTACGCATGTATCCTCAATTTAAGATTTGGTAGAGTTCCTTTAATTTTTCTTCCGGACGAGAAGACAGCAGTCAGTGCAACTGAACCTCATGTTAGCCTAAAGACTTGGGGGGGGGGGGAGGGGAGGGAGTGGTGTGAATCAGCCGATGCAGTGTACTGTAAGGCAATTGGGAGAGTACTGTAGTGTACGGTAGGGCCATCTTGCACCTTCTCACGTTTGCCCTTGAGTTCACCTCATTGAACTGTTTTCGCTAATTGCTGACATCTCGCCGACAACTTCACTTCACGAAAACAGCACTTAGAATGTGGCAAGGACTAGTGTAAAGAGGTGAGGTGCGAGGGTGAACTCTACACTGCAGCGCTCCTACACCACCCCCTCTCCCCCCCCGCACACTCGATTCACTATTTATATGTACGCTAAGCAGGGCACAGCGTCGTTGAGAGAACCCCATCGAAGATTAGCGTTCGCTCTTGGGGTTGTATTTTCAACCGTTGGAGGTCGTATATGGCTTTAAGGAAATTGGAGAATTTTTCGGAGCCTGAGAAAAATTCTTCTCGCTTATGCCCCACAACCGCTGTACGAGCTACTAACCTTTTATGGTCGATTAGTAGTTGAACTGGTACGGCCGTACCCTCCAAGCTCTACTTTTTTGACGAACTAATAATTATTTGCAGGAAAGTTAGTGCGGTCGGGAAAAATTGAGAGTGTTCGGTAAGATCGGGAGTGGGAGAGAAAATTTTAGGAAGGGTCGCACTAATCCATTTCACCCATCCCTGTTACCTGACCCTAAGTGAGTTTGCCGTGGCCCTGTAATCGTATACACCGCAATGGGTCCTAACGAAGACAGCGACGAAACAGAGCTCTTTGATAATCCCACCTGGCTGAAGTCCTTGTAAGCCTGCGTGATTCCATTACTCTCCAGCATTTTCAGCTCTTCACCCTCAGTGGCGATCATTCCGTGAGATCCACGACGATAGCGACGAGGAAGGAATCGAGTCTGAAAATGGAACAAATTTGTCCGGCAGAGTCCTCATGAGGAAGTTTCAAGTCACCTGAATGATTTTGATGTCAGCAATCCAGGCTGTTAACACGGTAAGTGGGAAGAAGGCGAACGTCAATAAACCTTCCCAGATCTCAATTTCTCCTGGTGATATCACAGCCAGAATCACATACATCCAAATATAAGCGAAAATGGACCTGGAATTCAGTATAAATACCGTATTACTGTAACGTGCAAGTATTCATATTGCTATAATGTTCCAGCAAGTTCAGCGAAATGAGAGTGTGGGCTGTTACCCATACATGCACCCTTGCTTTATCTCCATCTAGGACCTATATCTCACACAAATTTGTACAGATATTGACACCGCCCACTTGATATTGCCCAACAGTTGAGGATTTGGTCCGATTTTGACTCAAGCTTCTCACCAGGAGTAGATTCTGTCACAGATTCATCTCCATAGGTAGCAACCACCCGAATACGAATACCACACGGGTTAGACAAGGCAGCGATTGATTCTTGAGCGAAGGATCCCGACGCTACAGACTAATTCTATGGCTGGAGCCCATATCACACGCGGCAGACTTTCCTGCTGCAATCAAATAGAATATTCGCCCCATTCGGGTGGTGGGGAGGGGGGGGGAGGGGGTGGGTCAACTGTCCCTGAAGACCAGTATGATTTGGTGATTTAAGGCGTTTTGGCGAGAGCGTCAAGCGTTATCTTTAACTCCTGCTAAGCTGGTGGAACTACCAGCGCTGAGAAAATAACCGGACCTACTTCAGGGGCAAACTTGTCATTCCGATCAAAATCTGGCTAGAGTTTCAGCAATTAAGCCAGTAGAGGGCAAACTTATGCATCGGCGTTGATTTTATGAGCGGAGCATCGATGTTAAATATCAATGAGCACGTGCTGAACGGGCCACTTGTGTGTAGGATTCCCAGCGTCAAGTTCAGCTGCAGCAGGTTTTTTGGGACCTAT
>MU917070.1:2205-14858 GCA_036418165.1 Cooperia oncophora | reverse complement strand
ACGGAAAACCCTGTCCATATAGCGAGGCATCGTCGTAGATTCTTCAGCGGAGGCGAATAGTAGGTGGATCTGGATGGGAAATGAGACCCTATCTGAGGCTGTAAGAACACATCGCCACTAATCTGGTTGTATCAAACGTTGTGGCAAAGGAGTTAATTGTTGACTGGAGGGAGGAACCAATTGAATTATGAACGTTTTCGTCAAACTCTCCATTCGTAAACAACCACCAGGAAAAACAGTTTCATTTGTCAACTGGTCATAGTTGCAAATCCACGTCAGTTAAAGTCATAAAAGGATCCTGCCACCTGAATACAGGTCCTAGGGCTATAAATATCCCGTCCTGTTTTTCTATTCACCTACAATTCCAAAGTACATGATGGTAACATCTGCCCAATGGAATTCGTCTTGCAGGCTGGCTTACCTCTATACTCCTCCTTAATAACTTCTCTTCGCTATCTGCTTTCGTGTGATACTCTTTAGAGCTGATATGTACCAGATTCTTTGTGCCATTAAAATTATTTCATTCACTTCTCACAGCTACCTCTCGGCCTCCCTTTTGTATCATCTGTGCTCTCTCTGGGATTGTTTGAGCGGACGTAAATGTCTTTGTTCGCCCCTTCGGTAGAGATGTCCAATGGGTTTTCCGTGTTTGAAAGACACGATGAACTTCATACAATTCGTTCAGAGCTTTTCACGAAGAAGTCTGACCATTGATTAGGCAGTCCGTCCAGGTATACGCTTGACATCGCGTGGAATCCAGTCGCTGTGATCGGTAATAGGACTGGTCCAGTGGTCAACTGGGAACGCATGACGTGCCCGGCCCACCTGATCTTCGAAACCTTTGGCGAATTGCAGCTGTGTCTCCTGATCTTCGGTCGTCCTTGGCCGCGTGCGGGGCTCCGGACTCCCCCTCTCATACCTCGTCATCCGGGCAGTTGATTAGGGCGGTCGTCAACGGGCCGCAGCGCGTGCCAGGAACTATTTGCTTTTTCCAGGCTAATTTAGTCATTTTTTCCAACTTTTCACTGTTTTGGCTACTTTTTCCCAGATTAGCAGCTCCTTATCTTCACAAGGTGGAAAAAATGACTAAATTAGCCTGGAAAAGCAAATAGTTCCTGGCACGCGCTGCGGCCCGTTGACGACCGCCCTAATCAACTGCCCGGATGACGAGGTTATGTCGGAAGGGGTGTGGCAGGGGGGGGGGAAGGGAGATCCCGATTCATCGCACTGCCACACGCGCAATGAATGCGATGACGCAATGGACTTTTTGATGACTTCGACAATAACTTTTCATCAATTACAATCGAAAGTGTTTTAATATTCTTGTGCCTTACGAGGTTGTTAGGTGGAACATTTATTACAAATGGCCTAACGTTTCGACTGAATCGTCGTCTTCAGAGGCCTGAATGTGTTTCAAGCATCAGATATGCAACCTACCCCACCAAGCACCTCGTCAACTCTAGCGGTTCCGACGTCGTGTTAGGAACCCCTCGAGAAGACGCCAATATCGCAAGGCAGAGACTCACCAGTGGTTCCACCGTTTGAGCGGATAGGTCCGCTGCCACACTAGAGCGCTGTCAGTAGAAAAATGAGATACGACAGTTTCTCTCGTATAATGACATTTCAAAGGAGCGCACGATACACGCTCTGTCATTCTACAGTCCGCAGTGGGGTATAAACGGTAGCAGGTCATTTGTGATGGCAGGACACTCATCTCGGTTGTTCATTCTGGGTTTCCTAGTGAATATCCAGAATGCTTCCAACGCTTTTCTAGCTGAGAGTTCCGTTTCATTCGCCAGCACACTGCACTTTATTTCGAATTCGATTCCATTATGTTCCACAACCTTATGCCTCCCGAGAGCAGTTGTAAGGGTACCGCGTCTCATGCTAGCAAGATGTTCCTTGATACGAGTAGCCAAGACCCTTCCTGTCTCCCCAATATATGTGGAGTTACATGCCCGACACTGAATTTCATATATTACTCCCACTTGCGCACAGTCACCAGTTTTCCCGTGTGGGCAAGTAACACAATTTTCTGATATGCACTGCTTGTCGTAGAGCCTGTTACGGACGAGCTGCTGTTTGATGTTTTCATTTGGTATATTTACCAACTGGACATCGTCCTGCAGCTGTGCTCTTGCTATGCTCCGTTTTATTGCAGCGCTTACTTTATCAGAAATGAAGGGGATACATAAAGGTATCTTGTTTGAACGCGGTGCCGCCTTGTGGACCAATATGCCGCCTTCCGAGGGCGTGGTGCCGTATAGCCATTCATAATGGCTATTTTTGTGGCAAGCTCTCGTGATTCTTGTCGTTCTACATCTCCTGTGCACATTCCCGTTGCTGTTTGGAACATGTTTCGGACGACAGCGCGTTTCACAGCAGTTGGGTGTGCTGATGTAGCGTGAATCAAGATGTTTTTCGAGCTGCTCTTACGGTACCACTTAACTCGAGTGATACCATTGGATATCTTAACTTGCGTGTTGAGAAACGGCAGCCAACCGTTTTGCGGGGTTTCTCGTGTCAGTTTAATGTACTGTGACTGTTCATTCATCAATCGGAAACACTCATCCATTTCGGATTGTGTTGATGTTACGATGAAACAGTCGTCTATGTATCTACAGTACATTAAAGGCAAGCGCTCCAGCACCGGTTCTTCTATCCTACCCATAAAGCAGACTGCGAGAACTGGTGCAAGACGCTGACCCATGGCTAGCCCTCTAATTTGAGAGTAGTATGTACCTGCCCATTTAAAGATGTTACAGTTCAAACATTCCTTGATTAGAGTCATTATGTGCGCTTTACCAAGTCCAAAGGTTCGTATATTAGCAATATGCCTGTCAAGCATTTCGGATAATGCTTGGAGGGCTTGCTCGTTTTGGACATTGGTATAAAGCGATGTAATCAAATGACCTCTACCACAGCATGGGATATCGCCAATGCCGTAAGCTGTTCAAGGATGATTTGTGTTAGGCAGGTGAGAGGGAACCATGGGTAGAAGCTGACTGACGATGGTGTTAAGAAACCATGATATTCGGTCGGTAGGCCCACCCACGCAGCTTATGATAGGACGGATCTTATATGTATCCGCTGGCATTGGCAGCATATTTCCATGAGAGGGAAGTTTATGGGTCTTCAGAAGGCTATAGAAAACTGGGCAGTTCGGGTTGTCCAGTTTGAGTCTACTAATGAACTTATCATCGAGTCCTGCAGATTTTCCTATGCACAACCAGATACGGTTGAGTCGTTTGCATTGTGATGAAAAGTCCTTTTCGCATACGCGACGATAAACCGTGGAGTCCCGCAAATGAATTTCCGTTATGGCACGGTCTAGCGATTGTGACATAACTACGAATTCGCCACCCTTATCACTCACGGATATGCGTATGGAACAAGGAATGTTTGAACTGTAACATCTTCAAATGGGCAGGTACATACTACTCTCAAATTAGAGGGCTAGCCATGGGTCAGCGTCCTTGCACCAGTTCTCGCAGTCTGCTTTATGGGTAGGATAGAAGAACCGGTGCTGGAGCGCTTGCCTTTAATGTACTGTAGATACATAGACGACTGTTTCATCGTAACATCAACACAATCCGAAATGGATGAGTGTTTCCGATTGATGAATGAACAGTCACAGTACATTAAAGCTGACACGAGAAACCCCGCAAAACGGTTGGCTGCCGTTTCTCAACACGCAAGTTAAGATATCCAATGGGTATCACTCGAGTTAAGTGGTACCGTAAGAGCAGCTCGAAAAACATCTTGATTCACGCTACATCAGCACACCCGATTGCTGTGAAACGCGCCGTGCACTTCGGCGCGCTGTCGTCCGAAACATGTTCCAAACAGCAACGGGAATGTGCACAGGAGATGTAGAACGACAAGAATCACGAGAGCTTGCCACAAAAATAGCCATTATGAATGGCTATACGGCACCACGCCTCGGGGAAGCGGATTCACCGCGTTCAAACAAGATACCTTTATGTATCCCCTTCATTTCTGATGTGGTAAGCGCTGCAATCAAACGGAGCATAGCAAGAGCACAGCTGCAGGACGATGTCCAGTTGGTAAATATACCAAATGAAAACATCAAACAGCAGCTCGTCCGTAACAGGCTCTACGACAAGCAGTGCATATCAGAAAATTGTGTTACTTGCCCACACGGGAAAACTGGTGACTGTGCGCAAGTGGGAGTAATATATGAAATTCAGTGTCGGGCATGTAACTCCACATATATTGGGGAGACAGGAAGGGTCTTGGCTACTCGTATCAAGGAACATCTTGCTAGCATGAGACGCGGTACTCTTACAACTGCTCTCGGGAGGCATAAGGTTGTGGAACATAATGGAATCGAATTCGAAATAAAGTGCAGTGTGCTGGCGAATGAAACGGAACTCTCAGCTAGAAAAGCGTTGGAAGCATTCTGGATATTCACTAGGAAACCCAGAATGAACAACCGAGATGAGTGTCCTGCCATCACAAATGACCTGCTACCGTTTATACCCCACTGCGGACTGTAGAATGACAGAGCGTGACGTGCGTCTCCTTGATATGTCATTATACGGAGACAACGTCGTATTCTTCATTTTTCTACTGACAGCGCTCTAGTGTGGCCGCGGACCTATCCGCTCAAACGGTGGAACCACTGGTGAGTCTCTGTCTTGCGATATTGGCGTCTTCTCGAGGGGTTCCTAACACGACGTCGGAACCGCTAGAGTTGACGAGGTGCTTGGTGGGGTAGGTTGCATATCTGATGCTTGAAACACATTCAGGCCTCTGAAGACGACGATTCAGTCGAAACGTTAGGCCATTTTAATAAATGTTCCACCTAACAACCTCGTAAGGCACAAGAATATTGAAACACTCACTACTAACATGCCGAGGTTGCAAGAAGAGAGAAGCTGGAGAATACTCGAAAGTGTTTGCTGGCATCAAGGACCATATACACGACGCGTGGGGTAGACGCGCAGGGCTACTTTTGCCAAGGCGCTAGCATATGTTAAGCCTCGTTCACAGTTTCTTTGGATCCTTCTACCACTCGTCCTGTTTTATTAATACGAAACAAAATACCCGAATAGAAAGAGCGCGGGGAAGAGAATTGACTGCGTTCTTCGAACCTCCTGTTTCAGCGTTTTCCCTCCTGGAAGGCGAATTGAAAAAAAAAACGGGACAAGCCCTAATCACCCCCTGAAAGGCGAAGGAAAGAACAAAAAACAGGGTAGCCTCCATTAGGGGTCTAGACACTAGTAAACAAGTATTAAGACGTAAGCGCTCGTTAATCACCACCCGCGCAAGTTGCCGCCTTCAAGAAGCGTTCAGTTCAGTTCTTTCGCTTGTCTGCTTGTCTCGCTGACGGTTCGTTCATACTCTGTGCCATTGAAGAATCGGAGAATCCATTAAGATCAAATGCTTATCGATTTACTCCGGAGATACGTATTACGTATGGCGAGGATACGTGTGGCCTAATTGACCGGAATGAACAACTGAGGTTCGCCGGTTTTCCAACGGCGCAAGGCATGAAGGAGGCCTGAGTGCTTTCTTTTTTCGCTCTTATCCACACTCTGACAATACACACCATCATTGTGCGTATCCTTGAGGAGGGAGTCATATTAGGCCTGAACAATTTCACGTGCTGAGCTTATTCCGCTTTGCAACGGTTTTATGTAATCCCCTGTTCCTCCTCAACGACAGGGGTGCCGCCCTGAAACTATTGGATGTAATTAGCTATCTATGTCGGCTTTGAACAATTCTCAGCTCGCAGAGGGATTGTATCGGTCGATGCTAAGAGGCAAAGTCCCATTTTTCTTACGGCAAAAACCTCTCACTGGACGCAGTTTTCCTGGGAAAAAAAAACTGAAGAGTTCCTCCGGAAAAGTGGAAGGATGAGAAAATCTAGGAAAATCGTAGAAAGGTTGAACAGGGAGCAGGGGAAGGAAGGATAAGCGTCCGCACTAGCGGCAGGACCTGTTTTGTAAGGAGGAAGTTGCATTTTGCCAAAAATTTGTCGTTACCAAAGGCAGACCAATGTCCTTGATCTACGTACGTGTCGTCTCTGCGCTCCGCTCCGCTTGTCTACCCAGCCAGAACTTTGGAAGCAAGAGGATCGAAGGGAGAGGAACTGTGAAAGGAGTGGTGTACAGGACCCTCTTCTTTCACGAGGGCGGGACCCTGTGCGCCATACCCTGTCTGAAACCTTTCGACGCCAAGGATGGATAGCGCAGCGGCCTGTCAAGCCTTCGAAACGTGCAAAAACACGTACGGCGAGCCAGAAAAACGTGATTTTTCAAGGGAGGGACTCGCGGCGTGTGTGCTGCTATGAGTGTTACAGTCGCGTTGAAAAGGTGGTGCGAGACGAAGTCATATCGCCATACATTGCCATGCGGACGAATGAGGAGTGCCATGAGAAAAACGAGAAAGACTGTACGCGTTTCAAAGCGGACTAAGGCAGCGCCCGCCGTTCATTTGTTCCTTCAGCATCCTCATTGGATATCTAGCTCACACGCATGAGAATGTGCGACGTGTGCCGTCGCCACTCAAGAATGCGAGAGAACAGCGGCGCCCGCTCGTGAAGAGTCGGCCACCCCGCCCACCTGGCGACCACTACGCCCAACTTCATTTCTAGTGGTTGCCTGAGGGTGCGGTTGTTCCGCTTCTAACTCTCTCCACTTCATGTGGTGATAGTTGAGGGTGCATAGGCGAAAACAGCTGCCATACCAACAAGTAAAGACATCTCATGGCGTTCGCTTTTCTGTTCGCTTGAGCACGAAGCACGTACAATCTCATCTCGACGTGGAGTCCTAGATAAGGCATATGTGATTTTTTTTGATTTTTTTTTTGCATTTTTCTTCACTAATAAACTACTTGCTACCTTGTTGTAATTGTCTGAGCCCCATAACTGATCAAATTGAACGCGGGCACTGCCTTTAAGTTCAAGTTGTCCGTAGACCGGATGGGGGGGGGAAGCGTCAATACCGCTATTTTATAAATGCCGAGGTGGTTTACCCTCCATATCATAAATAACCATATTTTCTAGAATATAAACAGCTCTTCTCAAGCTCCGTCGTCTTTGGAGTCCAGAGGACTTTCTTCAGCGGTATGAAATGCTGTGTTCACCTGCTGACTTGCCGGCACTGCCCAATACACAATTTGCAACCGATTTGCCCAAAAAATTCACAGCGCGCTCAAAGGAAAGGCGCGGACTAATACGCACATCGCAGGCAGTTTTACCCCGATGGACACGCACTATGGCAAGGGACAAAAGCGGAACCGCCCTACGTTCGGTGGCAGTTTCAACTCACGTCCACCTTCTTTTTTTCTAATTTATGAGCCCTATCCCAGAACTGCACCTTGTTTTTTTTGAATTCCCTTTCAATTTCTTATACCTCCTTTACTTTGGCACTATTAGAAAACCATAGAGTAAAACATAATTCTATGCTCTTCATGCCTCTAAGTTTGGCCTAGCAAATGTTTCTTTCACCATCGCTAGCTCATTCGCCGATTTACGTGCGTTTCATAGCTGGGAGGTCTTCAAGTGGTAGCAACTGCTTCCAAATGGATGCAACGTGTCGACTCGTCAAATTCTGCGTTCAGAACAACGGAAACTTTACCACAGTCATGTGTGCCTAATTCAACTGCTTTTGTCTCATCTGGATGACTTGGTTATACTGCAGCACCACTATTCCGACAACTATGCAAAACTCCGGGGAGTTTCTCACTATTCAGACTGATGAACACGAAAACATCCTCCCTCAAGCTGTAAACACTACGCGCATGAAGCGACAAATCACTTGGTCCAGCCTTTAATTTTACAAACTATCCGTAGCGCTGCATCAAGTGTCCCAAAAGGGTCACACGGCCTGGAGGGGTGGGGGGCTTTTACACTTCCGCCGCTTCCCGTCGCGTTAATGCTTCAGAGTTAACAAGTTCTCGTTACAAGAGCTGACAAGTAGTTTCTGCAAGATTTGAACGGTAACACTTGTGGACTCCTGGCTTCATTTAGTCAGTTTTCCCCAGTTGCGGTTTCCGGGAGGGATCTAGTCAGTTTCTCCTAGTTGGGATTCCAGGAGGGATTGGTCACGGGCTAGTCAATCGCGAAATGTGTTTTTAAAATAAACCCGACGGTTTGAGATATAGAATTTTATGTTCTTCTGGAAGTACACATATAATAAAAAGTTCGTGTAATAATTCTATGAAAGTATGACTGGTATGAAGTGAGTAGGTGGTTCCTTGTGGTCTTTCGAAAACGCGGAGCGATGGCGGGGAAAGAAAAAATATGGTGTAATAGAGAGGATCTGCTGAGTGTCGCACGTGTCGACTTTGATGAACCCGTCGATCGGCCCCGGACTGACGTCACGCGACAGGAAAGAGCTGATCTCTGATTGTGGCAGTGTTGTTGAAATGCTGGTGGGGTTCGCAGACCATTCATAGAGCGTTGTGTAGTCTGATCGCAAGTTGGTTGAGTCAATAGTGTGTTCATTCACGAGTTCGCGAGAAGAGTTAGGATGTCCAGGCTCACTTGGGAACCGTCAGGAGCACCTTTAGTTCATTTTTCTTGAATTCCGAAAAACTACTTCGCAAAAACTCGCGTGATTATGATGAAGGACACAAATCGTGATTGCATTCTGTAGGCCTGAAGCTTCTAAAATGAGTGTGTTGGAGGCAATTCCCGCGACCACAGTTCATAGGTAATACAGTTCAAAAATAGAATTGCCGTGTGTTGTTGACTTATTGAAGAAGAAGGAAGCACGAAAAAGCGCCCGGAATAAGACCCTCTTTATTGCAATTGATCATGATCACCGGACGAGCGTAAGGTGGTCAAGATCAATTGTGAATTGCAAAAGGCGGCGATACACTGATAAGAGACGAGAGAGGCCAGAAAACGACGGGCGAGAGAGCGCAATGGCAGTCTCACAACGACACGGTCACTGGAGGCCGGCATGGGCCTATCGGGCGCAAATGGGCCTAAAACCTGAGCGCCTGCGTTTTGCTTGCTGTTTTTCAACTTTTAAAAGCAGCATAGCCTCTGACGTTGCCTGCTTGACCATCGTGCACGGTTATGAGAACCTAGCCTTAGTTTATCGCGGAACGTGCCTTTAAGTGACAGACGTGTTCGCGGCAGACGCTAAGAAGTGCCCAAGGGTTGCGTTTGGCGCGGCGTTGCTCATCACTGAGTGCGTTTGGCGCGGCTTTAGCCCGCTCATCACTGAGCATTCAAGCAGGCCAGCTACAACAATTGGTGGGAAGCTGGTGCCGCGCCAAATCCAGCCTTCTGACTGTCCCAGCGTCTCCAGCGAGAATGGCTATATCAGTGAGAAGCAGACGATCCGACGAAAAAGCCGTGAATAAGGCCCTCCGTGTTGGCTTTCAACATTTGACTAGAACTGGTAGAAGAAGTAACGGTGTAAAGCGCACGATAAAGACCTGATGCAAAAGATGTGAAGAAAGAGTGGTCAGCAAGGCAACAGATACGATCCCTTGCAGACATCAGCGCAGCACTGTTCCCCTCTGGGTGGAGCTGCTAACAGGTGTGTGGGGTTTCTGGGGTGAAAGACCTCCTCAGCGCGCCCCTCGCTAACCTTTGAGCCAAAGTCGGCACGACTTTGCGATTGCAGACTGAGCTGATTGGGAGTATGTCCTCATATCGCGCAATATCTATTCATAGCTTCGAAGGAGCTGTAAAACTGCGCAGAACGGGTGTAGGCTGTCTGGGTAGAAGGACAGTGAACTCTGTGGGAGAGGGTTACCCATTCATCACTTGAACAAAAAGAAGGTGATATCTTCCTCAACTCCAATACTTTATTCAGTCTTTCCTGGTAATCTCAGTACTTCTATGAGATTTGCTTCTTATATTAGGATCCACGATCAAATCCTTTCTTACATTATAACAGAAAAAAAAACTCAGTACGTTCAACAGGCAAACATTCCCAGGTCGTACCCTGGGCGCTACAGGGTACAGCAGGTGGGGTGGGTTCTATCAAGGAGGTCGCATTTAGCCTTTGAGGAGAGATCGTACCTGACCTCGAATGGTATTCCCGTCTGTTTATTTCACCGTTCGTCATACCCCTCCCCTTTCTGGTTGGAGGCGCGGCAGAATTTCTATCAATGCTGAAGACTAACTGGCGCAAGTGCGGAAGAATAACTGGCGCTGAAGCTGTGAGAAGAGGATCATATCGGAGGAGGAAATTCTGTGGATTAGTGTAATACTTTCCCCGTCATTTCACCCATCCCGATGCTGTACCCTGGGAGCTATGCCCATCTTTCAAGTAAACGGTTTTCTTGCAGGTCATTTTCTTCTGACCCAATTACTCCTGCCTGCATTGGAGAAGGCGCCGAAAGCACGGATCGTTATTGTGTCGTCGGCATTTCACCACCTGAGCAAAGCGCTAGACCTGTCCACCATCGATGACAAGAAGAAGTTTGGCTTGCTCGATCCATACAATCGCAGCAAACTTGCCAACGTAAGTAGTTTGAAAGGAGACGGGATGGGTTTTCGTAACTGTCTGGCTCTTTTCTTATGACCGTGCTAAGAAGCATTAAAACATCTGTGATATTTGTTTTTATCTCTAAAGTACAAGTATCTCTGGTTTAGGTGATGCATGCTCGTGGATTATCCCGAAAACTTCACAAACTTGGTATTCACCATGTTACTGTGAATTCGCTGCATCCAGGTATAGTGAACAGTAATCTGCCTCGATACACACCCCTTGCCAAAACACCTTTACGTCAAATAACTGCACCGTTCAGGTAGGTTCTTTCATGCTTTCTTATTTTCATGTTCATATCGCTTGCAGGTGTAGTGACGCAATGGTAAAGGGCAGGGCTTACTACATATTCTAGTGATCGAACTTCTTATCGACTCTCCTCCCCAATCCAAACAAGCCTTGAAGGTCGGCTGTTTGGTAGCACACCAATAAAACTCTGACTTGTACATTGGTTTGTCCCTGCAAGTCACTGTACAGGCTATATCGCCTTTACAATGCTGCGGCGAAGTGTAGTATAGGTGGAGTACATGGCGAGTCCCAAAATGGGTTGGAATTACGTTTGTTGCGTTATCCTTTGATATACTTTGATACTTAACGTGAGCAGCGTAGGGCAGAATTCAGACTTCGCGATTACGCGCGTCGACGCGCTATCACTGCAAGGGCGCCCCAGTGGCATAGAGTCGAACGCAACCGCAGACGGGTATCGACCAGTGCCGGCCTTTTGTGTTCTGAGAGAGGATAGGATAACAAGAGGGCAGGCCTGCCTTCACACAATCTGGAACTCTCCCATTCTTCTATAATCTCCCGAACCTCCAGTACCGATCGATACCAGACTGCCTGTTTAGGCAAAGCGTCCTTCTTGCTCCACCATACTCTCTCAGTATACAAGCGACCGCCGCCCGACCTATCCCCGTCTGCGGCTGCGTTCGCGTCTGTAGCATTGGGCGCTGTTGCAATTGTTGAGGGTCGACGCGCGTTATCGTGAAGTTGAACGCTGCCCAATCGCTGGAGCGAGCGAATGCTTTCCATGGAATCAATTCTTATCTGACGGGGAGCCAAATAAGATTTTTTTCCGTGCTTCATGAACGCCAGAGTCTAAGATGAAAACAGTGTTGAACATCAGTTGTTTCTTCATATGTACCTGTTTGTAAACTGGGAACCAGACAGACACCTGAAAAACTGTTCGTTTGGCCATCCAGCAGTGGCGAGTGCATATCTATGAGTTGTTGTCGGTAGTCACAGTGGTGAGGGTTGCATCAGCTCTTTCTTGTGCAAGGAACAACATCGCTGGGAGGGGAACAATCCCACCGGTAGAAGGTCGTTTTAGTTGCTGGGGAGGGAGAGGGCCGTGTTAAGTCTAGGGGGTTGTATCTGGCCTTGATAGAAATTTTCTCGAGCCTCGATGGGGTTCTTGCAGTTGTTGGTTTTTCTTAATTTTTACCGTTTCATAGGCGCCATATATCTCACGCTGGTGCACCAGGGCACGTCGCTGCTGGGACATCCCCACCAGGGGCGGGGTCGTATTTGGACTGAGGAGAACTTATTTTTAGTCGATTTCTCTAGCTTCACGGACATTGTAAAAAGGGGGGGGGGGGGGGTTGTACTTGCTCATGCTGGGAGTGGGAGGGGGGGTCGTATTTGGGCTGGGAAAAATTTATTTTGATAGTTGATTTTTCTCGCTTCACGGACGTTGTAAAAAGGGGGGGGGTCGTACACATATTGCGGGGCGGGAGAGGAGGGTCGTATTTGGGCTGAGAAAATTTACTTTGATAGTTGATTTTTCTCGCTTCACGGACGTTGTAAAAAAAAGAAGGGGGGAGACGTACTTGCTCATATTGGGGAGGGGGAAGGGGTCGTTACTTTCTGGCCTTTCTAAGGAATGGTTGGAAGTGGTGCTTGACTTCTCGTGATTTTCCTGTTTCAGCGGACCAATATCCCCCCCCCCGACAGCAGAATTTTTGGTTTGGGAAAAAGTAGGGAAATTTTGGAAAAAGTTACAGGAAGTTGGGGAAAATCTGAGAATTGGTAGAAGGGAGGGGGGAGCCCGTGGTGGCGTAACGGATAGCGCACTCGCCCGGAAAGCGTGAGGTGCGGGTTCGACTCCCGCCTGGGGCACGACTTTTGCCCACAACTCAGCATTCTTGTGATAACATATGTTATACTGTTTCAGTT
>MU917064.1:0-10996 GCA_036418165.1 Cooperia oncophora | reverse complement strand
ATGACTAAATTAGCCTGGAAAAGCAAATAGTTCCTGGCACGCGCTGCGGCCCGTTGACGACCGCCCTAATCAACTGCCCGGATGACGAGGTTATATAGATACATACATACATAACAGTCGGCACACATAGTTATTTCTGAATTAGAATTATGACTGCTGTTAGAGTTACCGTGCATGCTCTGAAAGTTATCCACGAAAGCCGAGCTAAAGGTATCTAGCCTATTCAGCCGTGCTCTGCACCTTTGAGAAGGGGGAGTCTTTCTTTCATGTTCACTTTTTCCCGAAGAGGATAACAATAAATGCAGATTTTTGCATTTCAGTCGCTGTAGTTCTTTATATAATTATGGGTTATGCTATCCTTATTTTACACGATATAAGGAATACTACGATTTCTAATTATCTATATCATCTTGACGTGTTCGTTTGCTTCAGAAGTGTGATAGATGGCATTCGTTTGTATGCCCACCGTGGTAAGGCTTCGCTTAATTGCGAACAGTTCATCAAATCTCAATTTACTTGGCCATTTTCCATTGCAGATATTTTTCAGAAACAATGGGCAAAGCTACGTTTCGCAACATGTATGCATATGATGACGTTTTTCCCTTAGGCCTATCCTTCGTCTTAATGGTTACCAATGTAGCTTGCTTGTTCATTCTAGTGCTTTACGTAGAATATGCTCCTGTGAAAACATTGATGTCTTGCCTGTGTAGATGCATTAAGAAAAACCAACTTGTGAGTCAAATGCTATTTCTGACTAGTACATCTCTGATTATTCCACCTGTTCGTGTCGTTTACTCCTTAAAAAATGGACAATGTAGGCCTTCCTTATTTATTTTTCACCTAGGTTGGGCTTTAGCTATGGTAACAGCTCCTTCTGACTTTTATTAAAATCAAACACCTGCAGTACTACAGTTGCGGTCTCTACCGTTATCGCTAGGCAATTAGCCTCATTGCTTCCACAATCTAGTCCCTGCTGTTTACCTTCGGAGATTGCTCATCAGTATCAAGCGCGTCGGACAACATCCATTCCAATGACCCTTCCATTGTGCTGTGAATGGGACTGGCCGTTAGGTAGGGGGGGGTGGTGCTTTTGTGTAGCAAGAACAGCTAAGGGAGAACCCACCTTTTCCAGGGAGGAAGCATTCCGCAAGGTTTGCACCTGTCCGTCCATTTCTTCTGTATGAAGGCTGTCACCACCACTTTCTGACTGCATCCTTCGCTTGTCATAAACGTTCGTGGGTGGGTGCACTGATAAAAGTTCATTTCTCCACAGGACCATTACATGGGCCACACTCCTCTTCTACTGATAAGTGATGACGTCAGCAAGCTTCTCGAATTTGCTCATGGTCATTGTATTAGGTCATCCCATTGAAAAATGTGGAAAATTTTATCACTTTTAAGCAGAGAGGATCCAGATACAAAGTCATATTTCTCCGTTGACTCGAATGGATCCCTTGCCGGTCAATCCCCTGAAAGGATTTGACCACTGCTACCTTCTTTTTTTAACAAGTTTCAACCAGTAAATCGCTTTATGCCAATTTCAGCGAAAACAAAACGTTGTAGCTATGCCGTCGGACAGTATGTTCAACTGACAGGAACGATTAAAATTGCATCTGGGGCGAATGTGGCGACGACTGATCTAAACATTGTTTGTGCACCTATAGCACCTGTTTGTCCTAGCAGTGACCTATAATAAAGTTACTTGGAGTATGGCACTATGACGGTAACTGCTGCCCTCTTGTAATTGTGGGGTACCAGCCTTTCGTCTAACAGATGTCGAGGAACAGGCGGTGTACACGGACAGCAACTTCTATTCCCTCTGTAGAGTCGCTGAATAGCCACAGTCGGAAATGATATAATCCACTTGGGCCCTCTCCCCATGGCAGAATTCGGGCAACTTCTCATCTGAATTCATACAAATACCGACCATTTTGGTTTTGGCTCGAACTTCGGAGCACCCATATTTCATCTAGGGCCGGTGTGCCTTTTCACAATTGTGAGTGACTTCTTATGCGGAGAACATTACTGCTAGAGGTATAGAATCGGTACTGCGTTCGTGCTTCTACAAGAAAATTAGGTACCCATGCGCACACCCTCTTGGCCATCCTCAATTCTATCGGATATACCTCGTGCACCAGTTCCAGCAGGGATAATGCTTGCGGGAAAGCTCGACAAGGTTATGGGGCCATCCACGAAAACGAACATGCATTAAACGCACCATTACATGCAGCTACTGGTCCACCACAGGTCAGATTTCGAGCAGCGCATGATCCTCTCATGATCCTCTCATAACGCCCGATTCGAAAATCAGGCGCTCATTTTGACCACTTGAACTTCTTTCCAACTTCTTCTGTGGCTAGGTTCGCCGGATTTCACAGATATAAATTTGAAGGTTACCAGCTTTCAAATGGTGTAGTGGCACGCTGCCCTACCTTATTTACAGTCGTCATCCGGGCAGTTGATTAGGCTGTCAAAGGGCTGCAGACGCATCTGCGACGCGTCACGAGCGGCGATCAGCTGGTTCCAGCTTATTTAGCCACTAGTCGGATCGCCCGGCTGACGCCGAGCTATCCTTCTTCTCTTTAGCTGGCTTGGCTTCGCCAGGCGCACTTCATGATGGAAACGGAATTTGCTCACTCACTTAGCTGCTCATACTGCACTGTTTTGATCGAATCGTAATAGATGGAGCAACCCACGCACGAGCTCACGTCCAGCTGCCACGCGAGCAGCTTGCTGCGTGCTCCTACTCAAGCGTGCGCTACGCACCCTACCCCTTCACCCGACCCCTTTCCCCGGTCTCCCTCACCTGCATGTTCTCACTTCCGGCAGAGCACGTACAGGGCTGGGAAGCAGGAGGAGAGGTTACATGCTATTCCCTCCCCTTCCACCCCACCCAGCCCCGCACGACCTCACGCCCAGCTGCCACGCAGCTTGTGCAATGGCTTGGAGTGTACTAAATGGTTTTCTTATATAGTTGAGGGTATTATCACAATCAAACCGACATCTTAGTTTGTTACTTTATTATGGATTAGCTTGCACTTTTGCTAGCGGTTGTATCCTCTTCTCTTGCTGCGTGCACTCAAGCGTGCGCTACGCACTCCCCCTTCCCTCCGCCACCGTACCCCCTTCACCCACCCTCTTCCCCCTGCCTCCGTCCCTGCACGTGCTCAGGTCTGGCTGAGCACGTGCAGGGGAAGGAAGCAGAGGGAGCAGAGGGGGGAGTAACACGAAGCCCCCTCGGCCCCAGCCCACCCTGCCTCCGCACGAACACGTCCCACGAGCACCTCGTGCAATGGCTCGGAGTGTTCGGAATGGTCGTCTCATATAGCGGAGGCTGTTATCACAATCAAAACATTGGATAAATATGCACCAATCAATTTTTTAATTGTCTAGCGGCCGTATCTCCTAACACTAACGTGTTCGAACGAGAAAATTTTCGAGGACGGACATACAAACAAACAAACATACATAAATGCCGACAAACAGACACAGAAAGTTGCTGCTTCATGAACAGAAGATTTTCTCCCTAATTTTCACTGTTTTGGGCTGCTTTTCCTTGAGGTTCGTTGTTCCCTGTCTAGATAAGGCGAGTTTTGATTGAGATTTTTCTAATTTTTGCCAACACAAGTATATATGAACAACCAATCAAACAAATACCTAGAGAAATTGCAAAAACAGTCCATTACAAAAAGCGAAAAAAAAGAATTCACGTCCTATATACTTCATAGAGATCGAAAACAACTTAACCTAATGAAAAATAAATAACACGGTGAATACTCAATAAGAAAATCGCTAAATAGGCTGGAAACAGCTGATCGCCGCGGTCGTGACGCGCCGCAGCCGCATCTGCAACCCTTTGACCGCCTAATCAATTGCCCGGATGACAGCTTTACTGTCCTGTCGTTCCTCTATATGTCTCCACATTTATAAATAGGATGACCTAGTACAAAATGGATCGGGAAAGCAATTCAGCGGATCGACAAGAGCAAGTTAACTGTTGGAAGAACTATGTTTACTCTATCAGAGAGAACTTCCGGTGGGAAGTTCCCTTATCACGTTGGCTTCCATATATTCGGTCATCTCGTGCGTTCAAAGACGTGCGTATAAATGCATACATACATACGTACATACATATACATATAGAGCAATGGCAGCAGAGCAAATAGGATAGGCCTTCTGTGCCTTGAATTACGTAACTACGAGTTTTGACTAAAACAACCTCAAAAAAAACACGAGTGGTCAAAATGTGCTCCGGATTATGGATTCGGGCGTCTCAAAAGGAAAACGAAGCTCAAATTTAGCCTGTGCTGGACCAATAGTTGCATGTAACGGTGTTCTCAAGACGGTGAACAAGTTCAAGGAGCGAGGAAACGAAAAGAATTGTCTGAGAAGCACCTGGACTTCCATAATGCGCAAGGAAAGCGGGTGGAAAAGTTCAGCCGCTGTATCTCTTATCAGAGACGCAGGACCGTTGTCGAGATCCCATGCGGTACTGACATCCCTGCTGCAACATTAGGCCGAGTTATTTCCAAAAAATTGAGGCCAACTGGGTAATGTGCATTTTCATTTCATTTCATTTATTACATGCTCTCTAGGAACATGTTAAATTAAGCATAGAACATAAACCAACATGACGAATCAGATAGTCGGACAAAACTACCGAAAACGAGTAAAAATAAGAAAGTGCCATGCATCGAAATAAAGCGAAGGAAGGCATTGCAAAACGGATAAAACGTCAGTGAGCTAAAAATGGAACAGAGAAAGTACAAGGGGAGTAGTAAAAGCGGTCAGAGGAGAGAGCGAAAAATAACTAGCTGCGCTTTTTGAGATGACGCGAAGCCAGAGAGTTTTAAAGGAAAACGAATATTCTTGCTGAGCTTGAGGTATTCTGAACCAGCTCGTTGAGTGAAGAAGTGGCTACGGACCGAAGACCTTGCCTTTCTGAGGCGAATCTTACTAAGCTGACCTCTAGTAGATGAAACAGAAAAGGAAAAAAGCTTGTCGCCGCGAACTGCATTGGCCCCTGTACGATTTTGAAAACTGTGAATAAATCGTTCCTTACTCTTCGTTTTGAGAGGGAATCCAGATTAAGCATTTTATTACGTATAATGCCTCGAGGAATACTATTATAGGTGTATCCTAACGCCCTTATGAAACTTTTCTTGTGAAACTGTTTTGCACACGTTCGATCACCTGAATAATTCTTTTCTTGTGAGGGGAGAAAATGCATGTTCCATATTCAATGACTGGTCTGACATACATTTTATAAGCCCTGATCAAAATAGACGGATCTTTGGTAGTAAGTGCCTTTAAGTAGGACAAAAAGCCTTTGTTCGGCTTTGGCGGCGATTTGAAGGCAGTGGGAGTCAAAACTGAGGGTACTATTAACGGTGAAGCCGAGGTCCCTAGTCTCCAAAACTTCCTCAATAGGAGATCGCAAAATAGAGTATTTGTTCTTAGGATTATTCTTGCCCAGATACATTGCCTTGGTCTTCTCGAGACTGATGGGAAGACCCCAGCTGACAGACCATGCATGAACAAGATCCACTGCGTTTTGAATAGCAGAGGAATCATCGGAAGACTTGATTTCCCTATAGATCTTGATATCATCGGCGAACATCTGACAGGTAACCCCCTGACTTTGAACCAGAAAAGGTAAATCAAATGTGTAAATGTTGAAAAGAAGAGGGGACAACACCCCACCTTGTGGAACCCCGCTAGCCACACATCTGACCGTGGAAAAACAGTCATTAATTCGAACTTGAAATGTGCGAGAGGCTAGAAAAGCTTCAACCCACCGAACGATAGTGCTGTGGATGCCCACACACTCTAATCTGCGCACCAACTTACTATGCGAAACTCTGTCAAAAGCCTTTGAAAAGTCGAAATAGACAACATCTACACAAGACTTATCATCGAGAGCTCGCGTCCAGTCATCCAATGATATAAGCATTTGAGACACGGTAGACCTACCCTTTCTAAAGCCATGTTGAGACTCTGATAGGACGTGGTTTGCATCAAGATGTTTAACAATCGCATCCTTAATTATCTTCTCGAATAATCTACTAAATATAGAAGTTATGCTTATTGCTCTGTAATTCTCAGGTCTGTTATAGGGAGGCTTTTTGGGAAGCGGAGTGACATAAGAGTGCTTCCACCTTAGGGAACCTCAGCATAAAACAGACTCCTGTTAAACAAAATTTCTAGGGGTGCGCAGATGTAGGGAGCCACACTCTTTATGAACATGAAAGGGATATGATCCGGTGTGTAAGAGAAACTGGAAGGCCATTTGAGAAGGTAACTAAGAATGTCCTGGCGCTTGAATAACACCGACTCATTCATACGTGGACAAAAAGGAGGATCGCATGAGTTTGAACAGGGAGCTTCATCAAAAACATAAACTTTTTGGAACTCATTAGCTAAAGCTTCTGCTTTATCATTGTCACTAACAGCTAGGGAACCATCGGCCCCAACAAGTGTAGAAATCCTGTTTTTGCAATGAATTTTGGCTCTGATGTACTTAAATAGGAAGGCCTTGTTACGCGATTCGATGATTTTTTTCTCAACAGAACAGTTGTACTTCCGAACGCTTTTGTCAAATTTCAAGGAAGAAAGCCGATAAGATTCCCAATCATGTAAATCATTAGAAATAACAGCTTTCTTATAGGCCGAAGTTTTTTGGATAAAAAGTGTGTGCAAGTGAGGAGGCAAGTTCTTCAAAGAAGCCGGCATTCTTTTCAGAGGAACAAATGTGCGGATACAGTGCCTCTAGGACAAATAAGAAAAGTTCATACATCTCATTTGTATCCTTACAGCCGCAAAATGACCCTATCAGTCAACGTTTGAAAGAAATGAGAACACTTCCTGTAGTTTCTTTTAAGCACAAATTTTTGGTCCATGTGTGAAAGTTTAAGCTGAAAGGTAATTGTTGCATGATCGCTGCTACCTAGGGGAGCCCCAACATTCAAATTCGTGATAACACATCTGTTATTACAAAGAACCAGGTCAATGAGGCTACGCTTCCTTGTATAACAATCAACCAACTGAACATAATCGTGATTGAGGACCATGCCCAAAAATGTACGAGACTGCGCAGAACTAGCAAAAGGCCTTGAGGACCATATAATGTCAGGTAGATTGAAATCTCCCATTAGAAGGCAAGAAGCGTTGCATGCCGAGAGATCACTGATACATTTGGTCATTTGCTCAGTCTTCTCAGAGCTGCACCTGGGAGCTCTGTAACACAAAATTAGACGATAGGGAGAATCAAAGGAACAAATGTCTACTGCTAAAATTTCGTACCCATTCGCAACACTTTCTGAGAAAACAATGGTGGGAAACAACGTAGGTTTGATGAGTAATGCTACACCCCCTCCTTTTATCCTCTTTCTGTCGCATCTCATGATAACATACCTGGAACAGAGGTCACCTAGTAAGGATTCAACCAAAATTTTTGATTTAAGCCATGTCTCCGAAACTGCAACAACTCCGAATTCAACAAGTGAATAAGATAAGGCAAGAGCATTCATTTTGAAGAGAGCGAATATTTGTCACCAAACAGGAAACCTGGTGCCGAGGAATAGCTAGTTGTTTTCCGGACCCATTCTGGCTCTACGAGAAGATTCCGAAGAAGCATTAATAGGAGATGATGAAATAACGGCACTCCCAGTAACAGGAGTGGAAGGCGATGCGACAGCAACATTCATCTTCTCTATGCGCAGAGCCCGGAGACGATCCCTTTCCGATTTCGGGTGGGGACGGATGTAGATCCCCGGAACCGGAAAGGTCTTTAGCCTCGGGGCCCTGCTAAGAATCAAGCGTTTAAAATAAGAATTAGGAAGAACAATCTTAATCAAGCGGGGATGCTTTTGACTTGGCTTGCCTAATCGATAGAAAGTGATTGGTGAGCAATCGATCGATAAAAATGAAAACAATTTTCTCACACACTCAAAATCATGAGAAGTGCGATTAAGAGAGCAGAGATCATTACTTTCTTCAATTCCAGTAACTACTACAGAGCGCATCCTTTCTCTTTCTTCACAACAAGCGAAAGCTTCACTAGACTCGGAAACGCTATTTGCAACGGGAGGATTTGTCTTAGTAGTGGCAAGGGACTGTTTTAAGGTTTCAACTTCCCTCAGGAGGCGTTGTTTTTCGGCCCGTTCTTCGCTAAGTCGTTGCTCTAATTCGCGGTTTCTTTCAAACAGCTGGTCCACGAAGGAAGCCTTATCCAGAAGATGTCCCATAATGGTTTTGATGTGTGCCGGTACTTGCTGATCATTGATGAGTAGGTCAACGGCATTGCAAGAGCGCACTCGTGTCCGTGCCAGGCGACTCAGTTCGGTTCCTCTTAACACCCTGAATGAAATGGAGGAGCGCGGAGTATCCATATATAAAGCGAGATCTAAACAACAAGTCCAATGCACCGATAGAGGTGGCAATAAGCAAGAAGAAATAATAGATCTCTGCCACTAAGATCACAGCCTGTTCACCGGTGCACAGAACAATCAATAGAGAAAACCACAAGACAACCTGAGACGGTGGCAAGGAATATACTAGTAGGAACGACCCCGCCACAAGGGTACAGGCAGTAAATCAATTGTAGCCGAGATGAATAGCAGCAATCCAGACGAAATCCCTCAGGCAGTCTAGAATGGAGCGGTCGCCAAACACAGCCGCTCAGCGCGACGTACGCTGGTGAATGTTCCCGTTATGGGTGTCTCCGTTTCTTGTAGAAGCTCGAACGCAGGTTTGGTCCGATGCCTGCAGCAGAACATTCTTCACAGCTGTGAGAACTCATAGTGGCTGTAGTACGACGTACGGGTGCTACTCTAGTTGGAGCCGAAACTCACAAGCGTGAATTTTTTTCGAATGCAAAAGAAATGCTTCCGTTTCTGTCACCGGGAGCACGTCGGCTTAAGCGGGTAATCCTTCTGTGCAGTGGCTTTTAGGCGGCGCTACCCGGAGAACAGAACCGTTACCGTGGTGTATACTGCCTGCTCTTCGGCAAACATCGATAATCTGGTGGTACCACATAGCTACAAGAAGACCACCATTGCTCGTTACAATACGAGGCCCTGAGTAACCGAACTATTGGGCAGTGCCTGACACACATATTATTGGGACATGAGTTTAGCTGATTCCATCTCCTGCCTACAGCCGTGCTATTTCATCTGTTCTACTCAGTAAAAGGCACAGTCCAGAGACAAAGCTACGACGTTTTGTCGTTCGCCGGAATCGTAAATCTCCGACAAAAGCGATTCTCTTGTGCCTGTCGAAATAACGAAGACGACAGTGTTTCAGCCGTAGATTGTAAATTACCAGCAGGAAGCTCATTGACTTTCCATCATCCTCGAGGATATAAAAAACCTAACTTTACCGTTAGAACTATTCGTACTTATGCGCGATGCTGGATGGGTATGGTGCCTCGAGGAAGAAATTAACAAATTCTCGTTGAAGAAGACATCACATGTGTGATGTAAAGCAAGGATGATGCGTGAGAAAAGATTGGTCGCAATCTACATAATATAATTTGCTACGTCAGTCTGTCTGTCTGGAAATTGACACCACTATTGTCTTAATTGATAATGAGATGAAATTCTTTTCCAAGGATGGGTCCTAGTGCAGCTGGATCCTCAGTCCTCAAAAACATGAGTGTTTGTCCTCTGGCGGTGAATATCATGCTTTCCTAGTATGTTCTCTCTCGGATTTTTTTTCAGTGATGATATTGTCACCATCCTACTACATACAATTTGCAGAGCACGCCCATGCGTTCGTGTCCGTCTGTTTGTCACGAAGTTCATTTCAACCGTCCCAGTAGGATTAAGACTCCCAGAATTCCCAGAAGTGATATAGGCGGTCTCGTACATGGGTTCTACCTTGTCGTGGTGTACGAGCTTGAAGCGGGATCGGAATACCCGTCAGGGTAGAGTTACGCCGGAACCCCATACTGATTCCCGTGACGAAAGAACCCAAAGTGCCCAAGCTCTTGGTGGGACGGCGCTCTCCTTGAGCGACAGGAACGCCCTAGCAAGGCTATCCTGTGGGACGAAAAATGCTACGACCACTTCTTACATTTGCCTTAGTCCCCTGCAGGCTGTCACTGCTCAGTCGTGTAGCGCTGGTTCTAGCACACAGCCAAAGGCTCATAATCTCAGGTCAAGCTACACAAACAAGAGAAGGACAAGAGCGAGTCATCTGATAACCTGCACGTACAACTGCAGAAGTATCAGTTCGGCCGCTCAGCTTTCGGCACTCATTGATGAAGCTCAACGGATCAAGTATCATGTAATCGGACTTAGCGAGACAAAGAGGAAGGAATCGTTAACATGCACGTGGACAGATGGAACGGCATTATACCTAGGAGCACGCAAGCACAATTCAACTTCAGGAGGTGTTGGATTCATCGTGTCACCAGACTTCTGCAAGCATGTACGAAGTGTCACGTTCTACGGTCACCGTTTCGCCTTGCTCAGCGCCAGTATCTCCAAAGATATACACGTCGCCATTATACAAGTATACGCGCCCACAGCGGATTGCGAAGAAGAAGAGCACAACGACTTCTACGATCAACTCGAAGAGCTTATACACAGCCAGAAAGGCTATGTCGTAGTGATGGGCGATTTCAACGCCCGAGTCGGATCGCGAAAGGTTGGCGAATTATTCATCGGCCCTCATTCCGCTGATCAGCGCAACGAAGCAGGAGAAAGGCTGGCAAATTTTTGCGAATCGCACCATCTCTTCCATGGCAACAGTCAGTTTCTCAAAGCGGCCTCAAAAAGATGGACCCACGTATCTCCAAACGGGCAGCACTTTCATGAAATCGACCATATACTGTGCAATAGAAGAGCAGCAACAGATGTCGCCGTCGTTCCGTCCTTCAACACAGGAAGCGACCATCGCCTTTTACGAGCGAGATTCCACTTTGATCGAGGCCTAATACGTACGATACGCGGAGTGCGCTCGTGCTCAAGGCAAACATGCCCCCGGACAGTGT
>MU917063.1:6327-18991 GCA_036418165.1 Cooperia oncophora | reverse complement strand
CTAGGGATTGAAAAGATAGTAGTTGAAATAGTGGCCATGGAGAAGGGAGCTTGGTCATGATTCCCTCTAACTGTTAAGGAGAAACCTGAAAGAAACCCGAACGAGGAGGGATGGTAACCAGGGCTACTTCACTTTTTCGGAACCTACGAAGACCTGCTGGTTATCTTTTTTCTTTGTCCTATACCTGTTCCTATTAGATACGGATACTCTGAACGTGGCGTTTTGCATAACTACTTTGGAGACACACTCAGCGATAATTGAATGGATGGACGCATGAGCTACAGGGTACAGCATCGTTGTGTGAAACTCATCGGCGGCTGTACTCGGCCAGGGGACAGTGAGGGGGGGGGGTCGTAAATGCCGGGTTGGTGAGCAGCAAACAGCACAAAAGTGTCATCGCTTTCGTTTTGTGAGGCGGAACCAGCGCTGAAGAGAACTCGGTTGGGTGGAATAATACAAAATGGTGAAAAAATCAACTAGAAATATTAATGGTTACCATAACCTCCCAATTACGAAGATGCCTAAATAATACAGCACAAACAGGTTCGTTCGTACGAACCTTTCCCAATTCTATAAAGACATTCGCTTGAATGGCCGAAAAGGAGAAACCATTGGAAGTTACACCATTCCATCACCTCTGCGTGGGAAGCGCAGTGCATGGCGCACACTTAGGCGAAATGATCGATGATAACCAGACTACTGTTTCCACAGTTCAACGAGAAAATCTCTTTTGAAGGCACACCGAGATTTCTAAAAGACTTTTCCCACGAATCAAAAAGAGTCGAGCTCTTGAGCGGCTCAAGATTTTTGCTCATCAAGAACCCATCTGAAATCTTTTGGAGGGACAGTTCGGCGACGCGGGGGGGGAGGTAGCATTTTGCACGTTTGCTACTTCCGTGTTCATCCATCCAGACAGCCTTTCTCGAGTTGACAGGTTTTACCATGATGGCTCGAGCTTGCTCCAGCTTCACAAGAGTTCACAGGTTTCACCAGAGTGAGACTTGTAAACCGGAACTAGTGAAGCAGCGAAAGTGCAAAATGCCCTCCCCCGTCCAAACTATTCCCAAACAGGGGAAGACTCAATACGGCTAGTAGAAAACTGCTAACAATAAAAACATTTAAGATGATGCCATCACTTGGGGCGGTGTCAGGATGCATGGATTGTGTCCATCCGCAGCGCTTCCACCACTGGTTGTTTTCTTTCTGATTCGATAGCTACCGATCACCTTTGGTAGAAGATGCAGCTCGAGGCGTGCTCAATTCGCCCTTCCTGACGCCTACACCCTCCCCCCCCCCCCTTGCGGACATTATCGACTATAAATTCAACAAACAAACATACTTGTAAAACGGTGTATCGCCCTATGGTTGACGTACTTTAGCAGAATAATTTGTGAAGAGCCAAATAATGGAACGGATCAGATCCAACTAGATATAGCCCAGGAGCCCATGGGCAGGTCCAATTTTATTTTTACGCCACCGTAACTGACGCGCTAGAAAGTTTGCAGACATGACTCACGGCCTTGCTCGCCGCGGATGCTGGGGCGTGTCAGGGAGCTGGGCTGAGACGGCGCCAACCCGTTCTCCACCAATCGTGGTCTCTTGCCAGCTTTCACACTTTGTGGAGAGCTGCCAAACCCAGCCTCCCTGGAACGCCCTAGAATCCGCAGTGAACAAGACTGTATTCTTCTGCCGAAAACTTTGTGTAGGGCAACATTCGACACAGAAAACCTGTTAAACAGATGAGAGAACAGGGTTCTGAAACATCTGTGAGTCAGCAAACACGTAATGCTTCAGGAGTACGAAGTAAACGATCAGCTGAAGTGCAGATGCCACCGTTGACCGTACCTGCACCGCCACATCAACCGCATTTACTCAGTGCTCATTGTACTTAATGGCTGTGCTCGGGTATTCTTCCGAAACGGGTTGTCAGGGTCAATAAGCGCACGAACCATGCGCAGGGCATGCCATCATGTTATAGAAAGTTTCTGCAAGCGCAGTTCGGTTTGGAGGGGGAATATTGCTGGTTCCCATGTCTACCACTGACGATTCTACCCGTGAGGATCTGTAAATTCCTGTAAAGCTGTGCTATAGCAGGAGCTTCGTCTGCAGGATCCCATGGGTCCTCCCTAATTGTAAGTGCGCCTTCTGGGTCAACTGCACTAGCAAAAGGAACTGGAGAAAGTGCAAGATGCCCATCCAAAGCCGAACTCTGTCTTTTTCAAAATACGATCTCTCCAAATTTGCTCCCCAGGTGCGACACCCTCACTCAGTCTCCCCTGCCATCTTCCATACTTCTTGCAAAATTTTGCCGGAGCGCGAGGGGAAGGGGTTGGGGAGGTACCCTCCACCAACAAGCAGATAGTATTTTCACTGCGCCATAAAACGAAGTATACTGGGTCCAGAGCGCGTGTGCATCAGGAGAAAACAAAAGCTATAAAGAATCCATGACCCTGACAAAAAATGACCCCCTCCGTCTCCCAAGCGACCAGATAAACCCCCGCTGTGGTGTTTTAGAGCCCTGACCATTCTTGCTGTCGTTATGTTATGCCAGAATCCTCATGCACCAGGAATGGATAACATTTCACCATTACAGACACCGCCAGCAGCTCATCTCAGCCACAGACCAGTGAGGTCGTTTACGATCGCGATCATCCACCAGCGAAAGTCGCTCAAGAGGGTCCACGACCGATCATGCCTCGCAACAACGGTTTATGTGAGTTCTGAGCTTCAGAAGCTTCCTAAAGCTCTTTCCTTCACATCCAAAACATTGAAGTGCCTCACCAGAGGTCAATGGGAGGTTACAGTTCAGCTGTAGTTTGAAAAGTGCAACGGGCAAGTTACAGTTAGACTGTATCACCTGTATCACCTGTGCTCCCGTTGATCATCGAGTTCCTCGAGCGGGCGCCAGTAACGTCTCCATTCGTCCCTGCAACGTGCAAGAGTTGCCCAATGAACTCTCTCAGCTCGAGGGACACGATGAACTTCATACCATTCGTTCAGAGCTTTCACGAAGAAGTCTGACCATCGCGTAGGCGGTCTTCCAGGCGTTCGCTTGACATCCCGTGGAATCCAGTCGGTGACTGCTCTGGTCCAGCGGTCGTCCTCGAAACGCATGACGTGTCCGGCCCACCTGATCTTCGAAGCCTTGGCAAATGCGGCGGCGTCTCTGATCTTCGATCGTTGGCGGAGTGCGGAGCTCCGGATTCCCTCTCTCACTTGCGTGTAGCGGGAAACTCCGAGCATCGCCCTTTCGATGGCGCGTTGAATAACACCGACCGCATGCTCATCCTGCTTTCGTAGAGTCCAAGTCTCTGAGGCGTACGTCAAGGCAGGAAGGACCGCGGAATCGAAGAGGTGGGCACGGAGCTTGGTGTTCTTCGTCTTCTTCGCTACTCCCTCGATGTTCTTGAAGGCTCCCCAAGCCGCTCGCTTCCTCCTGCTCAGCTCTGGAGCTAGGTCATTCATCATATTGATTTCACGACCTAGGTACACATAGCTAGAGCATTCAGAGATGGTCGTTCCGTTGAGCGTGAATGGGGCATCAGATACCAATCCGTTTCTCATGAACATCGTCTTCGTTAGGTTCAGCCGTAGACCGATTCTTCCACACGCGCAGTCGAATTCAGCCAGCATTCGTTCCGCTTGCTCGATGTTTGGCGTTATCAAAACGATGTCGTCAGCAAAGCGGAGATGGTGTAGTTGCCGACCGTCGATCTTCACTCCCATGTCTTCCCATTCCAGTTGACGCATGACGTTCTCGAGAGAGGCGCTGAAGAGCTTGGGCGAGATGGTGTCGCCCTGTCGGACCCCTCTCTTGACATCAATGATGATCTCCTTGTAGAATGGTGAAATCTTGGTCGTGAAGTTGCTGTAGAGCTCACGAAGAATCCTGATGTACTGAGTAGGAATACCCTGGTTGCCCAGGGCTTCGATAACCGCTTCTGTCTCAACGGAGTCGAAGGCCTTCTTCAAGTCGATGAACGTGAGACATAACGGCATCTTGTACTCTCGCGATACTTCAATGAGCTTCGTTACCGTGTGGATGTTTTGATCGGATCGGTGCTTGAATATCCCTTTATCGACAAACCGCCTGCTGCTCGCATGGCGCCTGCTCGTAGGTTCTGCAATCATATTCATGGCTATGACTCGTGTGAAGAGTTTGTGTAGACTACCAGACAGCAAGTCGCAGATTTGGGCGTTCCATATAGATTCCAACGTGTTCGCGTACAGATCTCCCTTCTTGTACAGCAAAGCATCAGCTCTGTTTCACGAGTGTGCGGTACCTTGCATTTCCGACACGGTAAGCCGCCGTGAAGAGTCGAGCCAGAGTTTTTGCACGAGAACTGTGCGCGGAGATTCTTCAGTGTTCGGGTTCTGAATCCTGTGCGGGACGAGCGTGCCTCTACGATTCTTCACCTGACAAGGATGGGTTCAGTGTCGTGTCGGACTTGCGCGAAGGACGAAACTCGTCCTTCAGAAGAACATATTCTATCCTGCTCCAAGCGGTATGGTTGCAGGTGGACGTGGCTGTCAAAGAGATCCGAGTAGAAGTCGTGGATGACCTTCTCCATTGCCCTTCTGGATGCGGTGATTGTTCCATCCGGACGTCGGAGGGCGGTCATCTTAGTCTTACAGTTGGCGAAGTCGCGGGCCAGGGGCCGTTGCGATACGCTCTCCTCAAGCCTCCTGCGGCTTCCCACCAGCACTGCTGTCTCTCTCTCCTTGAGGTCTTCCTTTATCGCTTCTCTGCATAGCTTCGCAAGCTCAGACGTCAGCTGGTAATTGCCTGCGGCTCGTGCGGCTCCACGTTGGCGAATCAGCTCGAGAGTTCCCAGAGATAGACGCTTCTTAGTCATCTTGGAACCCTCTGACCTCTTGGCGCAGTCGTGAAGATGTGCAACAAGCCGTTCGTATTCCTCGTCGATGTTGTCAATGACAGAATCCTCCCAGAGCCCAGCGAGAGAAGTGAAGTGATCCCAGTTGATGGTGGTCTTGGGGCTTCGCTTCTTGAACTTTGCGGCTCTCTCTCCTCGCATCGAAAAGCGGAATCTTGCGCGAAGGAGACGATGGTCGGATCCCGGTGCTTAGAATTAGCGCGACAACAGCACATCCGTTCAGGACAAAACCTTCGATTGAGATGATGTGGGTCCGATCTCGTTATGGAATTGTCCACCAGGAGACTCCCATGTCCAGCGTAGAGAGTAGGGCTTCTGGAACTGCGAGTTACCATGGATGGTGTGGGTCGACATGATAAACTCAGACAGCCTTTCACCCTGCTCATTCCACTCCGTTCCGTGAGTTCCGATGTGAAGTTCTTCAGCCGTTCTTCTTGGTCCGACTACTGAAATCACCGACGATGACCTTGAAGAAGGTATGATCTTCCTTGTAGAACTTCTCCAATTCCATATAGAACGCTTCGAGCTCATCCTCGTCGTAGCTTGATGTTGGTGCGTAGGCGACGAAGATTGTCAAAGCTGGAGTTGAACCACATCTTCTCAATCGCAAACGTCCGATTCGGGTCGTCAGACTTCGTACGAATCGATGTTCATGGCCAAGTGCGTGTTGACGAGGACGCCCACACCGCCAACGCCTCTGCTGTCGCATGTTCCAAGGAACAGTTCTTCTCCAGTCTCGTACACGGCGTGTAGCGGGCGATGCCTCCTCGTCTCGGTCAGTCCGATGACGTCTTTGCTACTTGACTTTCGGCTTGGAACAGTCAGATCTTCTATGTAGAGCTTCCGTTGCAAGCGTCGGTGCGTTGAAAATGTACAGATTCTACCCCACCTCCTAGTCGCTGGGGCGACGGCAAAACTCCGTTGGCCCTGTTGATTTTTAGCAGCCTCCGTCCGAAGCCGTCCACCGCGACGTCGCCCTGTCGTGGTTCCCTCAGCTTCAGGGGAATGAGGCCCATAGTTGTTACTGTTTTCGGCGAGAAGAAAATTGACCACGCGTAGCTCGCCAGGCTCTAACGTGGCACCCTCCGCATTGGTACGTTTTTGGAACAGTCCAAAACCGTTCACCCCCACGCCACGATGAGGCTGCGGATAGGATTTGTGGGGAGTTCGGCTGTAGCTTTTGAAAAAATGCAACGATACTTTCCTATCTATCTCTATCTAGATATCTCTGAATTCAGTGGATTCGGCGTTGATGGCACCTCTTCACGCTATGGATTGCATCGACGTGTTGGTCGGTGCAGTTCGAGATGGCCGTACCCGAGTGCAGGACTCATATTCTAGAGATCGATCAACACCTCTGGAGGATTATAGTGGGTTCTGCGCATGCTTCAAGCAACTCATCAACAGCAGAAGCTAGCGAGGATTTCCCAGTTTGGACGTCTATGATTACAAAGCGTTACCGACATTGGACCAGCCATGTGAATTACCCCTTCATGGATAAATTGTCTCTTTTCCTGAAATTTTTTAGGGGCTTAAATGTTACAGGTCGGAACTCAGTATGCTGCCTTGTTTGCTAGGCAGTTCGGCGGCGGGGGGTGTGGGGACAGGGCCGGGGATGGGGGAGGGCGTTTTTGCGCAGTTGCTGCCTACTTTCCCATCAACGACGAGCCTTCCCTTAAGTTTCACACGTTTCACCACCAGTGGAGACCATCTAAACCCGCGAACTTGAGTGAAGCAGTTAGAAGTACACATAATCCACCCGCGTGTTCGCCGTAAGTGCGCCCTGCTTTGCTGCGGATGAGTGCTTGCGGTGAGGGTGGATTCTGACCTCGTTCACTCGTTGAAGCGGCTGTAAGCGACAGCAGTTTGGAACAGCACCGACTCATACCGAATGGATCTTGCCCTTCGCCGTAAAGAAAAGCGAGCCTGGACGCGCGCCAAAATCCGGGTGCCCGTGACACGCATCCGCCCGTGAACAGATTGCAGAGGGATGATGAAACGATCTCTCACATCCAACATAGGCTGACTTATCAGGGCATACCACAATAAAGAAATATTTTCCTCAATACGACCCATCTCCCATTCCCTCCCCTTCAATGCGGTCTTCCCCAATCGTCAACGTAGAAAGAGCAGCGTCACCCTTTCAGCGTGTGGTGCGCCCTGATGCCTGAGCCCGAAACACTTCTTCTTCTTGGCGTCTGCTGGAATATTTGCGGAATAGTTACGATTATTGCTTTACCTTTCCCTGACCAGCGCTAAACGTTCTGTTCCAGGCTATGAAGGCCGAGATTGTCGCTTGTGTGCATGCAGCGCTGGACGCGAAGCAGGTGGATGGTGACGACAACGATCATCATGTTTCCACGTCTAATACAAGGTCATGGACGTATATTAGGCAGTGTTTGGCTTAGGAGGGGGCATTTTGCCACTCTTTGCTAGTTCTTCCTGTCGTCAGTTAGTCATGAACGGACCTGTCAAAAACCTTCGTGCTGAAACTGCAAAACGATGCAGCGTAATCCACTATTATCACAGGAATTTACAGATTCTGAAAAATGGTACAAGCTCTGTTAAGGCCTAGTTATGCCAGCATTTTAGTGCCGCCCACTGAGCCCAAACAGCGCTCTACTGTTTCCTTTACATCGAATATCATTCAAATACATCAAGACTTCGTTATCCTATCCTCATTTACGAAAGATCGCGAGAAGTGTAGATCACTTCCAGGCTTCATCGCTTTCTCAGAATTAAGGTAGTCCTAGGGGTACTTACTCGGAGCCATTGCCCCAAGCTCATTTCTTGAGGACACATTCCGCGATGACCGGAGGGGCGGAGACTCATACTCAGTGTACCTCCCCTCAGTGGAGCTCCCCTCCTCGAAGGGCAGCTCTCCCTCATTGGCGCCCCTTCTTATTGGGAAAAGCGCGCTGATGACATAGAGTGGATGTGAGTCCCCGCTGATACTTTTATCACGTAGTAGTATGTCTTAAAATTTTTTACACTCGAGATTTCCGATTTCTATGGCCACATTATGATCTTCAGTACTTCAGTCAGACTACTAATTGAGATCATTTGCAGAGATCGAACCCACGGATCATCCCTTGGGTCCAGGACGGATGTTCGTTGTATGGGCCAAGGGTCAGCAACAGGGAGCTTATGCTCACGGTGCCCCGTCAGCGCTCGAAAGTTCCAACTCCAAAGAGCCTTTCTACATGGATGACATTCTCAAGTATCATGGAAGTAGGTGAAATTCACTGCTAATGTCCATGTCACGGTTAATTTCTTTCTTTCAGGCAAGAATCGCGGTGTCCATCCGATTGACTTCACGACACCGGTGAAATTGCCGAAACCAGGCGATGCAGCATTTGGGGTCAACATTGCTGCCGGTGAGTGTACTTCAATCATGTTCGTCGTTCTCTTCTCGTCATAGCGATATTAGTCAAGGGGCGTGACTTTTCCCGGTGGGCGGGCCGCTTGGGTGTCACCGAATGTTGGCACCCTTGTTGAGTGGCTGAATCGATGCAGCTTCCATTCCTGCGCAGTGTTGAACTTACCAAGAGGAGTGATCCATTCAACATATCGTACATGCCATTTTAATTTTTCATCTGCCTTATTTTCTCCCGTGGAACTGCCCAAAAAACTTTCACTTAGGTGAACCAGCCCATCAGCACCAACAGAGCATTACATCGTCGAGAAACGTTTCATCACCATCAACACCATCAACAGCTGCCAAAACAACGATGGCACCTCCCTACCTTCAAGAAATCGACGACTCATCCACACGAGTCTCTTCGATTCTCATCGTTTTTGTTACTGCCTTCATTGTATTATATTAAATATTTTTGTCCATAAGATAAGGAATAAAGGTTGTTTAGTTCTAGACACTTGTGTAAATCAGAAGGTAACTTCGCCGTTACAGCCAAAGTACAGTCACCCAAGGCGGCGTCTGATAAATTGTAAATCCGCATTGGATACACGTACAACACTGTACATTACGCTAGTATCGCAACCACAATGACGCGAAAATTACACATGCACTCAAAACTCCCGATATGCAGTGGGCGTGGCTGCGTACTTCCTAAGCGTAGCGATAGCTGTGCTTCTGGTGTGATATGTTAATTTTGACGCAATTGTGGCTATGCCTCTGTCCATCACTAACAAGGTGACAGTTGTCTCAAACTGAAATATCCCACGAGTAACCCAATCTACTCAATCTCAGCGATGAGGTGTACTGTACTGTTCAGAGATGGACGGGAACTCTTCAACCGGTGCTTTCTTTGGTCCCCAAATCGAAGTTCTAACTGGCAGAGGCACACCCTAACACATTAGGTGAACTACACTTACAATGCTTCCCTTCCAACTATTTGCAACCATACAATAACTGCATGGATACGATCAGTAAGATTTACTTTCACTTCCTTCAGATCGATCTTTTCATAAGTGCTGTATAACGGCACAGTTCGCGCTCAAAAAGTTGCCGCAAGAATGCTGAGTTATGGGCAAAAGCCTCTACCCCAGGCGAGCCTCAAACCCCCAGCTAACGCTTTCTTAGCAAGAGCGCTTCCCGTTACGCCGTCCGTCAGAGCCGCTCTTACGACTCGTCAAATGTGTGAGTGCCGTAAGGCTACGGCATGTAAGTCGTCAGGCTGAGAGCGTAGAAGTGGATCTGGTGGCGCAACGCATAGAGCACTTGTTCTCCGGAAAGCTTGGGGTGCTGGTTCGAGACCCCTTTGGGATCAGCAATTTTGCCAATAACTCAGCTTTCTTGTGGTGCCTTTCACAAGTGTTTCCCGAAACCCACTGCTTGGAAATTCATTGAACACCTAATGGTTGGAAAAGCGAACATCGCCACTATCACAGCCTCTAAGCGTCAAAAAACCATCCTGATCACCATTTTCGTGACCGCACCAGTCTGACGCAACCACCTTTCACGCTTATTTCGCTATGAACCTACCAGGAAAGGTGAACAGGTCAGTCCTGCCATTTGTAATGAGGTGTATACTTGTAGACGCGGCTTGAAGTTCGGAGCCAAATCTGCTCCCCGAATTTTGCGCAACGATGTTAAGGATCTCATGCGGCAGCAACCTTCAGTTCTTCTACATTTTTGAGGTGAACTGTTGGAGAAGTGCCGATTGCATGTGTTTGGTGGCCTAGTGGATAGGTGCGTCAGCCAATAGGAATGAGGTCAATGGTTCGAGTCCTGCTCAACTGTCTCGATTTGATTCTTTTTCATGACTCTTAGTATGAGTCCAGAAAGTGATCGTCCTTTCAAATCGCCGAGAGGCGAGTGATTCTATCGTGAGCCAGTGAAGTCTCACCGCTCACGTAGCGTGCGGCGAGTCGCGCGGCAAGGTCAGAGTCGCACTACGGTTTACACACCAGTTAACAGTTGAGGCAAGGTGTTTGGCCTCGTCACGGCTCTGGTAATCTGAACGAGCCGTTGGACAACACAGCTCGTACGCGAAGGTTGCGGCATCGCAGGCCACGCCCAGCGCGGCGACCCACGTTCAGAGAAGGCAAATCGCAGAACCCTGTTGTGTTATCGTCCAAGGGACATATAGAAGCGTCTAACTAGGGGGTTTGAGAGATTATAACTCATCATTATAAGTAAGCAGCTCATGCAGCCATGTGTAGAATCTCCAGAATCACCCTAATTTAATTCTCGCAGACGTTTGAGTTGGGAAATAAGGCGCTGGCGCCAATAACGCGCAAAATGGGCAAAAAGCTCTGACCCAAAACCACAATTTCAACAAAACGATTTATATAGTCAGTTCTCAACAAATTTCAGTAAAACAATAAAATCACCATTCCTCGATAGACTAACAGAGAAGTTTAACACTTGTAATCCCAAATCCCATGCCCCGATTGTAAAATTCAATTGTCGTCCGAATCTCCTCCTTGCCCATCGCTATCTTCTTGCTCGCTTTCGAATGTTCCCTCAGGAAGTGAGTACAGTCGTATAACAGGTGACTGAGGATCTTTCATCAGCAGGTACTTGCCTTGCGGTTGACGCCATAGCAACTGAAAAAGACATGAATTTAACTATTCACAATTCTATGGAAGTTGCTCAGGAGATCCGAGTGCAGGCAAGGCGCCAACTAGCTAGTATTCCTAGCTAGCTGACCCGATCTAACACTAACCTGTCAATCACGCATCGCAGTATACCCCATCCATTGTCCATATTCATCGATATATTCTGGAGCGAATTCGACCGGCCGTAGCTGTTGCGTGCCCAGAATCAAATGCTGGGCGCTGTTACGGACGGAAACACGCGACACATAGCCAAATTTGATAGCGTCCGAATTGGCCAGAAGTGCCTAAACTTGCCTCTATACACTATATGCTCAGGGCTGGTAAAAAAGTTAATTGCTTGCAACTAAACACCACTTCCCGAAAATGGAGAGGGCGTGGCTGCGTGCCCTATTTGAAGTGCCGATGGCTTATGGTTCAACAGTACCCTTCGGACGGCTGTAGTAAATGTCTACGGGCGCAGGGGGGCAGGATGAAAGTGGACTCGGATGGAAATTTCCCTCGGAAAGCATCCTACGCCCTTCTAGATGATGCATGCAGCCACGCCCTCTACATTTTCGGGAGATGGAGTTTTAAAGAGGCGAATCCTAGCCAAATGCGCCTAACATCAACTCACCTGCACTGTCCATTTCGCCAGTTTGCAGCTGTTGTTCTTGATCTCTGTCGCCAGAACAGCTCCCTTCTGTCCATCTAACTTTACTCTGTAAAGCGAAATTTATTCCAGGAGAACCACCCCCCCCCACACACACACACATACACACCATACACACACATACACACCAAGACTTCACTGCCGTATTACCTCCAATCAACTCCGCCTGACTGAGAACTATCCCATTCATTAAATGATTTTATCGTTAGGAATTGCACATCTCCGGATGGACCGGCCTGAAATGACGCAGATTCGATCGTGCTACAGTCCGCCCTAAGATTCAAGACAAACATACCATGACTCCATCATGTTCAGTGCGGCAAACAACTTCGATTGGCTTGCCATTGGCATTCTTTCCAAGAGTCCATTTACGATACCTGAAAGCAAATAAATGGACCATTTAAGTCCCCCTCGACCATCTGACGGCTACAATGACTCTGACCAAAAAAATTAGGTGTGAAAGGGGGTCAATTTGAAAACAGTGGGGTCATACTTGCTCCTTGCTTTGAGAGGGGTGGGAGGGATGGCCTTTTTCAGGCCTCAGGCAATTTTTTCTCGTGCCGAGTAAACTTCGCCCTCCATTCGCCTTTTACACTTTCGACCTTTGGCTGATCATATTAGAAACTTACCGATAACCGCAACCCGATTCGCCTCCTTCTTCTTCAAAAGGCGCTCGGGGATGTGCCATGACGTAAGGATGTTCATTACGCTTCAACACTTGACGTCGGAAGTTTTGATTGATGAACAACGCTTCTGTAGCCAAATCCTAAACAACAAGCTCGCAATCCCACAGAACTACGCTGTCAAGTCAATTTGCACAATCAGTCCAGTGCTGACGACCACTAACTGTGAAGAATCTGGAGGAAACCGAAAAACTGGACAAACCTTGGCATTGTTGATACCAGCACCCTCGAATGACGGTGGATCACCACTCGTTTCAGATACAGTCAACGCATCAACTGGATTTGATATACCACCTGTATCTCGTTTATCCAGGAACAGCTTATCGCCTACACGATGTGCCACAATATCCCACGAGTATACCTAAACATCATTCGTTGATTGGACCTGGGGAAATTTTCTCTGATTGCTTTTT
>MU917062.1:633-12765 GCA_036418165.1 Cooperia oncophora | reverse complement strand
CCTTGAAAAATTCCTGCTGAGATACTACCCTCCCAACTTTTCCCCTCTAGCACACGTGAAGGGGGCAAAAGCGAGAAAAGTCATCACTCGAAAACGTTTTTCCAAAGGCGAACCTACTATTCTCACCAGCGACGAAATACGACCCCTTTCACTAAGGATCCTTACGTACGGCGTGCCGTAATGCCGCGATCACAGTTGGGCTTTGGTGGCCAAACATGTATGGGTCCGTGAATGCTAAATGGCGCTTAACCAAGAAAATGGGGAGTGAAGGGATGGAAATCGTCGAAGACTCTCTGAATAATGTCCCGTGACCAGGTAAATATTTGAAGCATTTGCTGGCCAGCAACTGCTGGTGAGAGTGGCCAGTTCAGAGGACTAGAGAATAGGAAGATGAGCCGAAAGCCATAACAGCTGTGTGCATAGAGTTAGTACCGCTGTCATATTTCTTCCTCAGATAGGTGGGATGACTTCTACGGGTGGCGTTCTTTTGGCTAATGCCAGCGCCCTCGTCAGTCGCGTGAGTGAGACAATCCTTGCAATTGCACATCGGCCTCTTGTGCAAGTAAAGGGTTCTACCCACCAAGTGGGATTTTTATCTCACAATAACCAACACAATATTTTTATCTCCATCCCACCGGAAGCAAACTACCTAAATGACCGCGGTATGTTTCTTCTGGTTATCCTCACTTCCCCTCCCCTTCGCGAACGATTTTACTTCATTCTTTGCTGGCACCCCATTAAATCTTATACAGTGCATTCGAGCTGCGGCTGTACGTGGTAATACGCACACTCGATGTCGATGGACTGGGCGTGGCTGCGTACTTCACTTGAACATGGTGTGGGATGCGCTGTTCGCTGAATATACCCGTGCGATAAAAGTGTTATCCGATCCTGCAACTGGGCACAGACATGTTTGCAACTGTTCTGATCTGTAATACCTCTCTAAAAGCGCAGCTGCCGCTACGCTTGAATGAAGTACGCAGCGACGGCCACCCCATCTCTCGGATATGGACTGTATGTGTGAAGCTCTGTCTGGAGTTGTCGTGGTGTCAGTAGCCATTTCTTGTGGTCTTTATTCGTAACTAAAGCGTTACATCAATATTCATATTTAATTACATCCCTGTCTTATCCATAGAATTCTGTACATACTTCTACACCAAAAGTTTCACATGCGGACTTTAATTCCCCTTAATAGCATCGACTCCGTCTTGGATCTTTTCCTTGGCCTTGTCCTTTAGCTCTCCAGCCTTCAACAATGATACATTAGAATAAAGGACACAGGAAAGTATCAAGGCTCTCACCTTGTCGCCAATGTTTTCAGCAGTACGCTTAATAGCCCGACCGGCGTTGTTCAGCTTTTCCTTGGCAGCATCCCCGAAATCCTGGTCTTCGTGATAGTCATCGCGCTTGCACCTTCCATAGCACGTTCCGCTGGGGTCGCAGCTTCCGTAACACGGGTGGTCATCAACCAGTCGGACTTCTCTCATCGGGCTGGCTCGATGGAGCTCAGAAGTGACGTTACGTTCCACAAAATGCGAATGGTTCATTTTTAGATTATCTGTAAAAAACCATAATAGAAAAGCGGGAAAAGGGTGGTAATGAAATGACTTCAGATAGGAGAAAGGGGAAAGTTCCTGAGAAAAGTCTCATTCATGATAGACGAAAAGTGAATTCCACCCTGAGGAACACGAGGAGCACACCATTCACTAGTCGGCCAACGTTTTTATAGCGCTCGCATGTTTACGACATTCTGGTCTACTACGGAGGCATCATCGACCATAGAACATGCCACCCTGCAACAGTATGACCTCTCAGCGTGTCGTACCTCATAAGGGAACACGGCTGGAACTGGGGCAAGATAAATTCCCCGATAAGATAAAGGCTCATTTAGAGCTTCATTGTACTGCTTGAACGCTCGAGCTTCTGAAAAAGAACAAGCTAGTTGGTGATCATCGAGGACGCTCGTTCAGGGCACATCATGCGCTGGGGATTTCGGTCAAGCCCGTACGACCCCCACCCCCTGTAACGGCGCTTGGTACTACCCCCCTCCCCTCGCCCCCATCTTTCAACGGTTCGTTGCTTTTGCCTTTTTATTTGCAGGCATAAGAGAAGAGAACCAGTTCTGAGCGAATATTTGCCCTGGCTTCTTAGCATCTTCCAGCACCGAATCCCATCCAACCAAGGAAAGAGTGCATTTGAAACTCGGAACACTCCCTTGGTTCAAAGGAAACGATTCCAGCAAAAGTGCCCTCTGATTTTATTAGGAGTTCAGGTCAGGTGGAACATGTAGCTTCCATGAAAGCCATATTGGGCATCAGGCTTCACTCAAGCAGATGTGATAAGGCACAGGGGTCAGATAGGACCATGGACTACATATGGAAGTTGTACTGTTCAGTTATCTACGTACGAACGGATCCATGTCATCTAAGTGTAGGCTGTTATTGTTAGATGCCGGTAGTTGGTTCACTTTAATTTTGCTTTTTTGTGGTGGTTGTCTATTCTAGCGAACTTTACGACGATGGAACAGAATCTCCTCCACCACCTGAAGAGCGCATCTCAGCTGCTATTGAACCCTCTGCGCTGTTCGGCGTTCTGTGCCCGCTCCGACACTGCCCCGTTGGGGAATCCCCAAGGATGATGTGCTCAATGCCCGATAGCAACACTGAAGAGTTTTCCGGACGACATTTCGAATGATGAGGTAAGGGATTTGTGGAAAGGTTTATAGGGGACCTGCGGAGCAACCGATTACCTGAAAGTCTTTAATCGGATCTTCAGTTATGCGGACATCAACCACACTCCATGAAGGGGTGGGGCCCTCTTCACTATTTCTGGTCAAGTCCCACTCTGAAAAAACTTGTAAACTTGTGGAGCTTTAACTTAGCAAGCTTGAGGAGCCATCATGGTGAAACCTTTCAACTCTTGTAAGCTCATGAAATGGCTCTGCAGATGGCTCGACACGTCGCGGGGAAGCAGCAAAAGTGCAGAAAGCCTCCTGGCGCTCCGGAGCCAAAATGCCCCCAAGAGAGTTGGCATGGGATATGGTCAGCCATGGCTCGTAGTTAATCAAAACTTGAAGTAATATTCAATTTGCTCTTGAGTAGAGAACACTTGTTGACTGGAGGAGGTCTTCAAAAAGACGATAAGAGTCTAGCCGGCCTAGGATTTCCAGTCAGGGTGCAGCATCGAGGTGTGGAAATGGTGGTCAGTAAAACCCCCTCCCCTCTGAAAGAAGTCTCGTACGATTCTTAAAGAGGGTTTGGGAACGACCCCCACCTAAACTGGGCCTCGGTACGACCCCTCCCCCTCCTTCCAAGCATGGAAAATCCTAGGCGGAGTGTTCTCATCTTCCTACCATTTTCTCCGGAATTTCCCTGGAGAAATTGCCCACATCTCTCCCCAGAAATGTCGTTCAAGCAGTGGGAAGGGGGAGCGTGATCAGACAACATGAACTTTTTCATCCTCTCGGAAAGAGTAGTTGTAAAGAACTTTGTCCCGCTCCCCAAGCCATGTAACGCTAGCGACCGCGGCACCCTCCCCACGCTCGAAGTGTGACTCCCCCCGTCGTCGTTTCACACTAAGAATAACCTTGTTCGCAGTCCTTGCCAACGAAAAAGCGAAATCTCTGCGATCACAGCACATGAGGCTAACGCGTTCGAACACGACCATCTGGTGCCATTCGTCGGGCCGGCGGTGCTGTTTCTCGGAAGAGAAAGCGATACCCAAACAAGCACCCTTTGTTCAGGCACTGCTAAGCAAACCGGTGTAGTTGAGGGCATGACAAGGTTGCGTTTCTTCGCTTGCTTCATCTCACATACAGTCTCTTCCATGGAATTTACAAATGAAAGGTTTGTCGTTTCCTGTTTTGTCTCTCTTATAGACTTGAATCGCGATTGTCATATGGGCGGAATCTTCGTGCTGGGCTGGAGAGTAGCCCATTTCACATGGTCCTTGCGTATTTTCCACGTCCTTTCAAGTGACGAAAGTGGCACATGCTAAGACGCTGAGGAAGACGCAGGGTCGGTGAGCACTGAGCATCGCAAGATGACTTCAGAAGGTGGTCGACGTAACAGGTGAACATGGCCGAAGAAGGCTGAGTACCTTCCTACTCCACGACAGCCAGTGTCCGCATGTGGCAAAGATTCTCAATGAGTTGTGGAACTTGGGTGGGACTTATGACCACACTCATCTTATTCAGCAACATTGACAACTTGTGACTATCACTTCCCTATAGCAGTTGATCAGGTGTAAAATAAGTATGCAATAGAGGGAAATCGAGATCCTTCTCCCATCGTAGTCGTTTTTCTGTCCTCCCGGAATTCCGGAAAGACAGAAAAGCGAGGCCGCCTAGAAGATTTACACTTGTCCAAGGAATAGTTGTCTTCTGGTTTGTATTTTAAAGCGTTCCAATCTTGAAGGAAATGAGGCAGAATCCTTCAACGTTGGCAAGAATTTTTTTTCCACGTTCCTGGTACACTACACCGAACAATTTGGCGTCGTTCCGCTCCATGTAGGCATGGTGGATGGCCGTCCGGAAAAAGCGAAGATCTGATTGGTATACGTCTGACCATTCTTCAATGAAAAGTCGCACCGTAACACTCTTTGGCACAACAAACACGCGAAAATAGTTCCCCACAATGTCAAGGTATCAACGACAGATAGAATCTACGTTTTAGATTACGAAAAAAAAACATTTTGCCTAGTATTAGAAACCAGGTTCCCCGCCAGCAACCGGGAGAAGCAGGCCGTCGGCGAAATCAGCCGCTTTTTGTAGGGCGATCGGGTGTTTACGCGTTGGAATCGCGGATCACAGACCATGATTACTCCCACGCGGCCCTCATGACGTTTGTCTTACTAGTCGGATCGGCCGGCTTCGCCGGCCGATCCTCCTTCCGGGTGTGAAGTGGGTCCCGGCGAGAAGTTTTCCATGAGAGGGAGGGCCAGTCGGATCGGCCGGCTTCGCCGGCCGATCCTCCTTCCGGGTGGGTCCCGGTGCTTCGCCGGTCGAATGATCGAAAAAAAATTGTTTTGAGAATTTCCGCACTTTGCCGTTTCACTGCTAGTATATACCCCCCCCCCCCCCCCCCCACCCTCCTTCCCCCCCCCCCTAGCAGACAGTCAACAAAATTTTCTATACAGCGCTCCAGTCAGTGATGAGGAACCACAGAATAAACGGCACCAACCACTTGGTATACCCTACGGTTATCCCTTACTAACATCATCTGCCCAACCATTGCTCATTTTCACTTACTCCCCATTTCCTGGAGTTTTTCGGATGTATTTTGAGGGTTTTTATCCCCGGCACCCGTTCACTTCGGCGCACGCCCTGCCCATCGTAAGTGTGCTTCATTCATTCCGTCCGCCAACTGTTTGCCTATCGTTTCCCACAATTTCCGCTCTCCGGGAACCGAATTACGAATTTTTGAAAGTTGTGTAGCGAGCACCGCCCACCTATAGCACGCCCCGTCCATCACGGGTGTGACTCCCTCATTTCATCCGCCAACTGACTGCTTATCTTACCCACAATTTCCGCTCTCCGGGATCTTCTAGAACCGAACTACGAATTTTTGAAAGTTCTGTAGCGAGCACCGCCCACCTATAGCACGCCCCGTCCATCACGGGTGTGACTCCCTCATTTCATCCGCCAACTGACTGCTTATCCTTACCCACAATTTCCGCTCTCCGGGATCTTCTAGAACCGGACTACGAATTTTTGAAATATGTAGCTCACAACTGTGCGCACGCCCCGCCCACAGTGGGCGGGGCTTAGCTCGGTTCACGTGTGTTCCGTACATCTTGGCCCATGCCCTACCCAACCCACCCTTGACCCGTCCCTTCTAGCTGGCTCTTCAGGTGATTCCGAATTTCCGGACAGACAGACAGACAAACAGACAAACAGACGTTGCCGTTTATATATAGTAGGATAGTAGGATAGTAGGATAGAGATCATCAAGTACCCTCCCAATGGTAAACAGCTGTGAAACTACTGTAGTCAATGTGTGGTCTGTCGGTATTGGATGTTTAGTGGATGAACGGAAGCAGGGTGCATTTGCCTAAATTGTTGTGCAGTAAATAGTGGGTAAATAAACAAATAAATAAACATACTCATTTACGAATCCTTGATTTTGACTCCCATTCACTATGGCACATACCGTTCACTGCTATTATGCCACAGCTGTGTTTTGGGAACCGAATTATGAATTATTGCCGACGGCACGAACCACTTGGTATACTCCCTACGGTTATCCCTTACTAACATCATCTGCCCAACCATTGCTCATTTTCACTTACTCCCCATTTCCTGGAGTTTTTCGGATGTATTTTAAGGGTTTTTATCCCCGGCACCGTTCACTTCGGCGAACGCCCTGCCCATCGTAAGTGTGCTTCATTCATTCCGTCCGCCAACTGTTTGCCTATCGTTTCCCACAATTTCCGCTCTCCGGGATCTTCTGGAACCGAATTACGAATTTTTGAAAGTTGTGTAGCGAGCACCGCCTACCTATAGCACGCCCCGTCCATCATGGGTGTGACTCCCTCATTTCATCCGCCAACTGACTGCCAACTGACTGCTTATCCTTACCCACAATTTCCCCTCTCCGGGATCTTCTAGAACCGAACTACGAATTTTTGAAAGTTCTGTAGCGAGCACCGCCCACCTATAGCACGCCCCGTCCATCACGGGTGTGACTCCCTCATTTCATCCGCCAACTGACTGCTTATCCTTACCCACAATTTCCGCTCTCCGGGATCTTCTAGAACCGGACTACGAATTTTTGAAATATGTAGCTCACAACTGTGCGCACGCCCCGCCCACAGTGGGCGGGGCTTAGCTCGGTCCACGTGTGTTCCGTACATCTTGGCCCATGCCCTACCCAACCCACCCTTAACCCGTCCCTTCTAGCTGGCTCTTCAGGTGATTCCGAATTTCCGGACAGACAGACAGACAAACAGACAAACAGACGTTGCCGTTTATATATAGTAGGATAGTAGGATAGAGATCATCAAGTACCCTCCCAATGGTAAACAGCTGTGAAACTACTGTAGTCAATGTGTGGTCTGTCGGTATTGGATGTTTAGTGGATGAACGGAAGCAGGGTGCATTTGCCTAAATTGTTGTGTAGTAAATAGTGGGTAAATAAACAAATAAATAAACATACTCATTTACGAATCCTTGATTTTGACTCCCATTCACTATGGCACATACCGTTCACTGCTATTATGCCACAGCTGTGTTTTGGGAACCGAATTATGAATTATTGCCGACGGCACGAACCACTTGGTATACTCCCTACGGTTATCCCTTACTAACATCATCTGCCCAACCATTGCTCATTTTCACTTACTCCCCATTTCCTGGAGTTTTTCGGATGTATTTTGAGGGTTTTTATCCCCGGCACCGTTCACTTCGGCGAACGCCCTGCCCATCGTAAGTGTGCTTCATTCATTCCGTCCGCCAACTGTTTGCCTATCGTTTCCCACAATTTCCGCTCTCCGGGATCTTCTGGAACCGAATTACGAATTTTTGAAAGTTCTGTAGCGAGCACCGCCCACCTATAGCACGCCCCGTCCATCACGGGTGTGACTCCCTCATTTCATCCGCCAACTGACTGCTTATCGTTTCCCACAATTTCCGCTCTCCGGGATCTTCTAGAACCGAACTACGAATTTTTGAAAGTTCTGTAGCGAGCACCGCCCACCTATAGCACGCCCCGTCCATCACGGGTGTGACTCCCTCATTTCATCCGCCAACTGACTGCTTATCCTTACCCACAATTTCCGCTCTCCGGGATCTTCTAGAACCGGACTACGATTTTTTGAAATATGTAGCTCACAACTGTGCGCACGCCCCGCCCACAGTGGGCGGGGCTTAGCTCGGTTCACGTGTGTTCCGTACATCTTGGCCCATGCCCTACCCAACCCACCCTTGACCCGTCCCTTCTAGCTGGCTCTTCAGGTGATTCCGAATTTCCGGACAGACAGACAGACAAACAGACAAACAGACGTTGCCGTTTATATATAGTAGGATAATCTAGCCGATGCAAAGATAAGGTTTAGTAACCTGGATCACTTCCAAACACCCCAAATAATGAAAGCATCTGAGCGCGACGGCTAACCTGGGAAGAATAAGTAAACGGATGAGCAGACACGGTGTGACTTAGCCCACCAAAAAGGTGTCCCCTTCACCCACGCACCTACAGAGTTATTCAATTTGCAGACCAAAAGGAATTGTTGTTCTCTTTACCACTTAGCGTTTACCGCTCGGTAGACGAGTATGCTCTTCTCTCCTGATGGCGCCACTCCCAGCCTGGTTTAGGTGGGTTCCTGCTAATTCAATTCTGTATACAGAATAATGAGCCAGCCCTGTTCGAAATGTCACTTGGGCCGCTTTCTGGGCACCTCAAGCTGTAGTCTAGTCTTGAGGACGGTGCGTAGCTTTTGCGCAAAGTGCATACTATCGAAGGCGCGTTTCTCGAGTTCTGTCAGCTAGCCCAGGTATATCAAACAACGTGCGCAACGCACAGCTGATGATTACATTGCACTCACATGGGGTATGCTTTTTTGGGTTCTTCCTATGACCACCTCAAGAGCCTACACAAAACACTTGTCAGCTTACCGATTCCACTTGAGCGGTTGCCGACTGATATACAGGGGGACCAATAAAAAAGTCACTTTTCTTCCTTGACTTTCGAGGCGCTATAGACTACACTTTATTGAATCTAATCTAATAATCGGACATTTCTACCACCATATTAAAGAGCATATCATGACACTCCGCCACAGCCTTCTGGACGAGCGCCATCGAGAGATTCTGGCACGCGACCGCGATGTGGTGCCTGAGATCAGCGAGATAGTCGATTTCTCCGCCACCGTAGACCACCCTATTGAACTCCGCCCGAACCGGGTAATTGAGGGAGTTTAGGTCAGGTGACCTACTTGGATATTCCATCTCCTTTAGGTACTCAACGCCCTTCCATTCCAAGTAGGCGAGAGTTTTTCCAACCTCCGATTCCATGTGGTGGCACCCAATGCTGTAGCAGTACAAAGTTTCCAAGGTACGGGCGACGACATGTGGGGAGGATATTCTTCACGAGTTGCTCAATGTAACCGCCAGCGCTCACCTTCAGTCCGGGGTCCACGAAGAAAATATTGGTCTTTCCATTCCAGGTACGTCGGTCCATACCATCAACCCGCGCCTTGGCGACTGTGGTGAAGATGATGTCCTAGACCGTGGCGACGTTGTCGGAGCTGCTCGATGTTGGAGGTCTTCCAGATCGAGAGTACTGGTCTCCAGGTAGCTATCCATGGGTGACTCCATACTAGAAGTTTCGCAGCTGTTTGGAGGTGTTTGGAGGTGACATGAATTCCAAAGGTCTTCTCCAGTCAGGCTGCGACTGGAGATGACCTCATATTTTGGTGTACATGAAGGTGATGGGCGAGAGCCAGCTCCTGCTTATCGAGGAACATCTTGGGTATCTTCCGCCCTGGTACTCGTATCCACGTCCTCTGTCTGGGCTGCGAAAACTTTGCTGATATGTGACTCGATCGAAGTGACTTTTTTTATTGCCCCCCCCTGTATGTTGTGTCCCGACTGGCTGCTGTTCCATCATGGTCGGAACTCATATTCATACTCCGTGCTGAGGATAGAATTGACTGGCACATTGTGATTTCGCTAAATTCAGGTTTGCTTAGTGTCATAATCTCTGGTGCCCATCAGAGCAAACATGTGAACCGAACTCATGGGCCTTGCTCACGAGGAAATCGCGGGCTTTGTTATGAACCTCCTTATGTGTTATTCCAAGTGGAGCAGTGTATTTTTTTGTTTGTTCCTCTTTGTAGGTTGCTAGGTTTTGTCAATTGCCTTTTTGTTGCACTCCTGCTGTGGCGATAAATAAAAAACGAAAACAAATGCTGTACGAGAGTGCGACGCTCGCCGTCCAATGCCATTTTCATTCAGGTACAGTCCTCATCATTGCGGACCGGTGGGGCGTGTCAGTGCGGCTGCGTTTGGCGCGGTGCCAAAGTCGTTCTGCACCAGTTGTTGAAGCGGGCAAGTGACATTACTGTATTATATCCTTCGTATTACTCGTTTTCTACCACTTTTTGTCGCATACGCGTTTCAACAAAAAGGCTGAGAACGGCTTCAACAGTGTGCACACTCATACTGGCTGACACGCCCCACCGGTCCGCAATGATGAGGACTGTATGTGCTCCACGGAGTTCTCGAAACTGTACACCATTCACCCTCCACCCTGCCAACCCAGCGCATCATCTTTTGGCATTTCCATAAGTCTTTGTATAAGTTCTTTGACGTGTTGTAGTAGGTGATCATGGGTATGTAAGGGTTCTGCCGCGAGCTGTTGTACTGTCACAGCTACTTCTTGGGATATTTATTCGTAACTAAAACGTTACATCAATGTTCGTATTTAATTACATTCCTGGGTAAGCATGGAGATCAAAAGCAATGGTTCCATATGCGGGTTTAATTTCCCTTGATCGCGTCGACTCCTTCCTGGATCTTTTGCTTGGTCTTGTCCTTCAGCTCTCCAGCCTTAAGTATTGTTAAATTTAAAAAAAATCAAAGACTGGATAGTTGCAATGGGCACTCACCTTGTCGCCAATCTTTTCGGCCGTATGCTTGATAGCACGGCCGGCATTGTTCAGCTTTTCCTTGGCAGCATCTCCGAAATCCTGGTCTTTGCGATGAGCGTCGTGGTCGCAGTTTCCGTAGCACGCTGGGTCGCTGCTACAGATTCCACGGCCCGTTATGTGGTCATCAACCAGTCGAACTTCTCTCACCGGGTTTGTGGGAGTGAGCCCAGAAGGTACGGTACGTTCCACAAAATGCGAATTGTTCATTTTTAGCGTGTCTGTAAAGAATCACAATAGGAAAGCGGAGCGTGGTAACGGATGACGGATAGAGGTGAGAGATGAGAGAGAAAATGAATTCGCGGTAGACAGCGAGAATGCTCATTTCAATGATGGAGAACAAATGTCATGGGAAGCATTTCCTGAGGGGCGCGAGCGCAACACGTATCGACCACCCTTTATATAGCGCTCGCATGTTTACGATATTGTGGTCAACTAAGGCGACATCATAGACTATAGAGCATGTCACCATTCGGCGCCATGCTAAGCTCTCGTTACTGGAGCGTCATGCCTTTCTAAGAGATCAAGGATTAAGTGGAAAAGACCGCAGTATCCCGATAAATCAAAAGGCCCCAGTGACAAATTCACCTTACTGCTTGAATGCGTGAATGCTCTGAAATAAAGCCCCACCCTCCAGTGCTCCAGTGTAGAGTTAGACTCGTCAATGGCTTCACAACTGAAGGGCGTTCGAGAGCCGCAGTAAGGTGTTTCAGACGGAAAGCTGAAACAGTGAGGTGACAGATTTGTGGGGAACAGTACACGGTATCTGTTGTCCAGCCAGTGACTTGAAATGGTTCAATTCAATCTGCACATCCGCAGAAAGCGTCGCATTAGCTATATGCAGCTTTTATCTGAGTACTGCAAGAGGCGTGGGAGCGGAAGCGACTACGGTTTAGAAGAACGAAAGACACTCTCAGAACTCACTGGTGGGAGGAGGTATACAGACAGAATGTAATGGACTAGCCGAGATAGGTCCCAGTCCTCGCCAACTAAACAGAAAAAAACTCAATTCTGCGATGCCAGAATGAGGAAAATGATACTCTAGCACGAAATAGATGATGCCAATCGGAGCGTTGAGAAACGGAAAGAAACCTCCTGAACAAGACCCCTTTAGATTTAGGCATTGCGTAATCACACAATGAGGTGTGCACACGGTAGCTGAACTGTAGGAAAAAACAATGGGAAACTAGGATAAAAGTTTTCAGTGTGTGGTAGGTAGGACTGTAAAGTTACGCACGCCGCATAAGGACACGGCAGTCTACTCTACCCGACTGCAGTGAAGATGTTATCCTAAACCATGGCGAAGTTGTCGGAGCTGCTCGATGTTGGAGGTCTTCCAGATCAAGAGTACTGGTTCCCAGGTAGCTGTCCATGGGTGACTCCATACAAGAAGTTTCGCAGCTGTTTGGAGGTGATGTCAATTCCATAATTCCATAGGCCTTCCCCCGTCCGTTGCGATTGGAGATGGCTTCATTTTGGTGTACGTGA
>MU917059.1:0-10799 GCA_036418165.1 Cooperia oncophora | reverse complement strand
CTTCGCGCGAAGTACGTGGCCATACCATCGGAGACGAGATTCTCGCATTTTATCAACTATGGAAGCTACGCCAAACTTCTTGCGTATGTCATCGTTGCAAATCCGATCCATGCGGGTGACACCGGCCGTCCAACGTAGCATTTTCATCTCCATCACACACGGCTTCGACTTCCTTGGTTGCAGGCCAGCACTCAGCCCCGTACAACGCTACTGGTCTGACCACAGTTCTATAAATCTTCGATTTGAGGTGCTCCGGTATGGTCTTGTCACACAGAACTCCAGTCATCGAGCGCCATTTCGCCCATGCTGCACTCACACGAGAGTTCACCTCTGAGGTCAGACTGCCATCGGACACATTTTTGATCCAAGACTCTTGTGCGTGTGAGCTCGATGCCACTGGTCCTAATGGAATCAGACATTTGTTCGGTCGTCAAGCATTCGGTTTTCCCGATTTTCAACTTCAGTCCTGTACTCCAGCCTAAAGAGCCGCGTGCGTGCAGCACTTCTGTGCCTGAAGGTGCACGCACGCGGCTCTTTGGGCTGGAGTACAGGATGCGCACCCACTCAATAAGCTCTTCCGGAACGCCGTGTTGCCGCAAGGCGTACCATATAACTTCACGCGGAACACGGTCGAATGCCTTTTCTAGGTCCAGAAAAGCTAGATGCAGTGGTACTTGCTTCTCACGATGTCTCTCCAACAGAAGACGCGCGGCATGTATGGCGTCGATGGTGCTACAGCCTGCCACAAAGCCGCACTGATTGATAGAAAGCTGGACGATTTCGCGAATACGACTGTCAACAATACGCTCAAAGATCTTCATACTGTGTGACAGCAGGCGAATTGGACGGCAGTTCAAGCTTCTTGGGCGTCTTCTTCTCAGCAACGACCTGATTGAGGAAATTCGTCAACTGTGCAGGGTACCAGTACCGTGCCTTCCACAAGTCGGCTGCCACGTCGTCAGGTCCTGTTGCTTTGCCTGACTTCATCTTTCTGAGAGCCGCCTTCGTCTCTTCTACGGTTACTTTCTGAACGGGACCGTATACTGGGACGAAAGGGATGGCCGGGTGCGCATACTCTACGGTTGAAATATTCTCAAAGAAGTCGTGCCATCGCCTCAGCACTCTCTTTCGGTCCATCAAAAGGCGGCCATGCTCGTCGTTAACGCCAGGGAATTTCTCGATATCTTCGGTCTGACGATGCCGAGCTTTGGCAAGTCGGTAGAGGGGGGCGAGCTGCCAATGGCACCGCGTGGAGGAGCAGACTTCACCACCACTTTGTGCATCTAGATACTAATGTCTCCGATTCTCAGTGCTTTTGTTTGATTGGTTTGGTAAATGCTCATATGGGCTCACATACTTATTCGGTGAAATTCGCATAACACACAAATATAGCTACATCCTTAAACCCTTACCCTTGTGGACACAGCGGATACCTCCACACACTTCAACACCAGTTTGCCAGCCAGTGAAGGATAGGAGGCCTGCTTGCCTTCTCTCGGATCTAGTTCGGACATTCACCAACGAATCGTGCGTGAAGTGACTATATACAAAACAATCTCCGCTACTTAGTTCATGCTGTAAAAACTGCCTTATTTCAGATGAAAAGTATCGCCACAGACATAGGCGTAAACTATAGTCGAACCAATGCTCCCCCTGATATCTTGGACACTTGGATTTTTATTAAAAAACTCGGCTCAATAGAATTACAAGAGGTGAATAAACTAGCTGTCCGTGTCGATTACTATGGAGAAACTATGAAACTAAGCGAGTTAGACGGAATAATGGACAAGGTATGATCATGTGTTAACCATTATCTTATTGTGAAAATGGAGTTAGTCCAGTCCCCAGTCCCGTAACACACTGTGTCAAATACACATAGCCATACTACTGAATAGCGCATTATGCGTGGTTGGATGTCAGCTTCGACGCTACTCGGCTAGGTGGCGGCACTATGCGGCGGCACTCAGCGATATAAGGCTACTTTGTGAAGACGTGAAGGTTCCCATAGTTCTGGTGGGTCACTTGAACCTATTTGCACGTTGACAAGTGGTTACAGGTCTCAACAAAGTGGGATGTGATGGTTGAAATAAACTTTACGGTTGCTCACAATTGTTGCCAATTCTTTCGAATTTCAAATTTATCTTTCTCATGTCAGAATCATGTCGGTTACCGTTGGACATGAGGACTAGAGGCTTTGAGTAGGGGTTTTGAGAACTACGCATCTACAGTCATGGAGCTGAGAGTCCCAACTGATGAATAGGTCTCACCCAGATTTATGCTTTGCGAAGCTCTTTGGAGGCCAGTGCAAGATGGATGGTCGGAAAAGTTGGCCCTATATGGAGAAACTCACTGTTATTGATCGGAGCCCGGAATAACGTTCCACCTTTTGTTCACTGCCCCTGCATGTTGTGGAAGTCAACCTCGGTTGCCGTGTAACCTTGTATGAAGATCTCCACGAGTTGCGAGTACACCATATGCACCAAATCAGTAAGGCAGTCCTAGCTAGCAGAATAGAGTCTTGCTCATCCAGTGGATCGAACCCCTGCCATATCTTCAGCTTCCGAGTGACTAGCGACGGTCAAACCAGCCAGTTGAGATTCTGACCTGCTCACACTGAGAGTTCCCCAGAAGTAAATGGGGCGCAGCTGCATGCTTTAGGCTAGAAAGACGATAAAAATGGTACACTTAATTGCAACTTCCGCAGAATCGAATATTAAGGTCAACTGGACACAATACTTGCTCCATGTAGCGCCGTCGGCCACTCACGGCTATGTACTTAATGATCCATTGGTCGCAATTCTGGGACGTGAATACCTGGAGCAGTTAGTGACTGAAATGGCTTGTTCCGCAGAAACTTATGCTTTCTAATGTGATGCTTCAAGGTTAAACCAGCTTCTCAACGAAACCTCACCGAGGATCATAACAAATTATGTAATGGTCCACTATATCATGTCGTGGCTGCCATGGATTGGAAAGAAATACAGCGATTTATTGAACGTAAGGGGAGATTTTGCCCAGAATCTGATAAGAAACAGACTTGATTTCGACAAACGAGAACTATTGCTGAGGTCAAATACTTAGCTGAAAATGCAGTATTGAAGTACTTTTGAACGAACCACCCACCATAGACAGTGGTTGAAATACGGGAGACGTGCAACAAAATCGTCCGCGGCATTACTACAATCATGATTGCGCAAGCGCTACCGCATACCAGTTCTGAGGTCTGGACAAGGGACGGGAGGACTGTCCCATGGTCCCTGGCAACTAAGTGACGTCTATAATAGTTACCTTCGTATTCAATGTAGCTGAAAAGCAAGCTTACTGATCACACTGTTTTTGGGACCCTTAAAGGTTTGTTTTCAAGGTCTCAACTTCCAAATACATGGGAAAGGAGCTCTCAGCCAAATATTGGTTGTTTCAACACGAGATACCTGCAACAGAATCGTCCGGGGCAGTACCCGCGGCGCATCGCGCGGCGAATGATGCGGCAGCTCACGGACGTGCATTTGCTAGCCAATAGCTTTGCGATTGGAGCGATTGATTTACTACACCCGCAAAGTTTACCGGATTCCATCAATAATTGAAAATCTGAGGATGTTTTCCTCGATAGTAACACACAGTTCTTCGGCGGAACCAACTTCAGGAAATAAACAAATACAAAAGAAATCAAATAAGGCTCTTATTCGCCCTATGTTTATGTGGTTCACATGATTTACGCAGTCGTCAGCGTCAATATTCAATAGATCAATGGTTATTTTCCTGTGAGCTGCTGTACAAGATGACACACCATAGTAAGTGTTGAAGACCCTGATGAAGATAATGCTCTAATGATTTTTTCCAATCTCTGTGGAAGACTTGGTCCTGTGTAATATCAATCTTTACCGTCCCTTAAAAATCCCTATTAAACGGCCAGTCGCATGATTCGTCTTCTCGCCGCAACGATGTCGCAGGCCATCAGCTGCACCAGACGATTCTGCTGCAACACACTTTTAGGACTCCTCCAGCCTCAAAGGATTGTATGGGATAAAAACTAGCGTTTCGGGACAAGTCCAGTTTGCTGATTCGTTGTAATAAACCTTGAACCCCACAGGAGACAGTGGAGCATCCACTCTATGCTACTTGGTAGGGTCAGTTTGCCTGTCGACGAACCTCGAATGCGGAGTATGGGGCCGGAGACACTGGAAAAAGTCAGGTGCCACTGAGGCACCTTTCGGCCTCAAGTCCTTCACTTCCCTTGTAATGCTCACGCGTCGACGCGCTACAATTGCAACGGCGCTCCAATGCTTTAGATGCGAACGCTGCTGTAGACAAGAATTGATCGGCAAGGGCCTCTCGGCTTTCCAAAGAGTATAGGGGAGATAGGAGCGTACTCGTTGCTTAACCATACCGTCTTTGTTGAGTGGCACTGGCTGCTTGTGTTTCGTAGGGTATACAAGGATAGAACGATACGGAAAAAGTGTGTGAGGCAGAGCCCTTCTTCGTATTATCCTGCACTCCCACAGGGCTAGCGCCGATCGATTACCGCCTGGGGCTGCGTCCGCGTCTACAATCAGTAATCGACGCCCTTGTAGAGGTGACGTCGACGTGCGTCAGCGCGAAGTCTGAGCAGTGCCTACAAAATTTATGTTCATTAAACAACTGCCGACCTGAGCACAATTTTCAGTTCCTCTCTTCTCCATTTGGCAATCCCACATCGTCGTGGAATAGGAGTGAAGTGTGCTTCCAACTAACTGAGAACTACTACAAAGTACCGTTGTTGGTCACTGTATGCACGTTCCAGGTTAACAGAGGTCAGAAATTCGCGTTTATTCAGTGTGACCAACTTGACTCTCGCTGAGGCATGTACACAGTCTGCGACCCTGACGAAACGGCGGTTGTGAGAAAAGCAAAAATAGTCATCGATCGGAGAATCGCCAACCGCTAGTTTCGCCGAACCGCCGCGGTTCGGCGGTTGGGCGAAAAGCAATAGATGTGTATCGATTTCGCTGGCGAAAAACGCCACGGCGATCGAGCTAGCGTTTCGTCGAAGGCGAAAAACGTCGCGGTTTGGCGAAACGCCCGTCGATTCGTATCAAAACCCTTTCGCCCAACCGCCAGACTCTTCGCCCAACCGCCAGTCGATACGTATCGAAAGCTTTTCGCCGAACCGCCACATTCCAGAGAAACGCTGGACCGCAGACTGTGAACAATGCCTGACGTGTGCCTACAATATTCGCGATCAGGTATTACGGGTAGTTATTGTTTTATGGGTCAGTAGCTGATGAGAGACCCTCCAGTAGAGAGAAAACAAAAAAAAACCAACCTTGACAAGCTTCCCTCATGAATAATGTCAATTACGAGTTTTTCCGAATTGATGGCAAAACGACACACTGTGCTTTTTGTGCAACGCGTGGCTCACAAATCCTTTCTCTGAGAACAAAACGTTGTCCAGCACGAGGGGAAAAATTGGAATTCACCAACGGCAATCAGGGCACAGCATTGGTTGGGAAATCCCCATAGGGGGGGTCGTATTTGGCCGCCAGGAGAGGGGGGGTCGTAATGAGTGCGGTAGCCAGTATCGAGCAGCGCAAAGGTGTCAGTGTGCTGAGTCCTGTGTAGCGGAACTTGCTTTGTAGAGAACTCGGATATGTAAAAAAATAGTACAAAACTTTCATCCATCAAACTAATCCGAAATAACTGGAATTATTAATAAGTCGACAACATCTCGTAAGTGATGACTAAACAGTACAACTCATACTCTGGTTCGCTGCGGATGATGGGGCGTGTCCGCGATCGCGCTTGGCGCTGAGCCAACCTGTTTTTTTTTCGACAACGACAGGACTACCATATCGTTCGTATCAGACGTTTTCCAGCAGTTGGTCTCCTTTATCGGAATCAGCAATTGGCGGAGCACAGATCTGGCGGCGTCGACACGGACACGCTACATCATCCGCAAGGGAAAACACTGTAAACAAGTGCACGCCATTCGCCATGGACCTCCCTGAATCCTACAGACACATTTGCTCGCGTGGACAGACATTACGCACAAATTGCACCATCCCATCACCTCTGCGCGGACCTCAGTGCGCGGCGCATCCAAAGTTGGCGTGATCGGCGCTAAACGAACCATATTCTGCTCCTGCTCCACCACAGGATACGTTTTTCATGCGTTCCTGGTTATTCGAACACGCTCACTTGAAACGGTACACAGGAAACGGGTTTTTCGCGCAGCTTGGAGTACTGCGCAAGAAATCCCCATCGCCAGATCTCATGAATCCCGAGGACTTCAGAAACAGTTCAATAGGTTTTTAGAAAGAGCAAGTCTTCATACACTCGAATCCGTTCTCAGATTTGTGAAATGTTGAGTTACAAAAAAAATATATTGATTCAAACCTGTTCCTGAAATAAAATCCCTATCGAATCCCCAAGGCAATTTCTCTGTGATTTTTGCGACCTTCATGAACATTTTAGTACTTTTAGGAAGATCAAACCTTCCTCTACACGAATACGCTTTCCTCTTCCCCATAGGTCCGCTTTTGAGGAAGTTATGGTCCTTCAAAGACACCCTACTTGCTGAAAATTTGTTTCCCACGGCTGGTCCTGCCCAGAATTCCCTTCCTCTTGGTACCTCGGCGCCGATTCAAATTTGATTCAGTGCGCGCGGGAAAGTTATTCAAAGAGGTTACCTCGGCTTCGTTTAGGCTGTTATGCATTTCTTTTTGGTTTTCTTTTCTGTTATGACACTTTTTGTATTTTTTTTCTTTTCAATCACAGTCTCCTTTATTCGCCTAGAGTTTCAATCCTGCTTTATTTTGGATGCTTTTCGTCGCAGGTTCGAGCTCATAATATTTTTCTTTTCTTCTTTTTACAAACGGCAAAAAAAAGGGGGGGGTCGTACAGGCTCGACCAAAATCCCCATCGAATGCTGTGCCCTGACGGCAATTGGCCTGCGAAAAACTGGTGTAGAAAGCAGGGTTACGGTGAGCGATACATGACGAAATTCAGCACCAAGCATTTGCATCGCTGGTGGATTTATGCAGCGCCAAAGGCTAATGCCGTTTGCACTCCAGAAATTTCGGCTCCGAACCATTTTTGAAGTGCCTATGTCACCAAATCCGCTAAAAACTACCTAGGGGTGGTTTAACATCCTGATTAAGAATATGACATTCACTCTTGTCGCTGGCGCCAAGAGAGGACACTACGATTACCTCCTGGGCTCAACCTTAGCGGAGATCGTGTTCATCCATTAGTGCCAGCGACAAGAATAAATGTCACATTCGTAATCAGGATGTTAAACTACCCTATATACAAGTTTTTAGCGGATTTGGTGACTTAGGCAATTAAAGAATGAGCTCGGAGCCGAAATTTCTGGAGTCCAAACGGCATTGGCCAGCGGCAAAACACATACTGCCTTTCGAATTCAGATGCTGTTGCTGGCTTCTTCACGAAAAAGGTATCCGAAAGGATCATTGGTGCGGAACGACCGATGCTGTGGAAAATGGTCCTCTGGGTGGAGCACATAGAAGCGACCTATGAAACAGTAGGCAACACGCGCGGTAACCAGCGGTGTGATTAGTCCTCCTGTTACCAGCAAGGTTGGCATCGTGAAAGGTTGGGCTGCGTTTATATTAGGTTGGTGCATAAGTTTTTCTCCCCCCTAATTTGATCCTTCCGTATTTCGTTTGCATGGATGTTGGTATTTCGTCATCACGTGTGCCTAACTTTTACATGATAATCTTTTATCATGATCATTGATTAGTATGATTACTAGCTATCACTCGCTCACCCTGCATTTGCAGGCTATAATGCCGCACAATTACCAGGGTCAAACCATGTCTCAGTGGTGATTGTGCGTCATTGTAACCTTCTTCGGGTCCCAGCCCCCGTCCATCTGGAACGATGGAACCGACAAGCTGCCTGACGTTGGCGTCGAGAGTGGATGGATGATGGTGCATACCCCTAATCTTCAGGCTGATTCGCTATTGAGATATTTACAAAAAAGTCGGGGGAAAGAACTTATGCACCAACCTAATACTTTGCGGCAGCGTAGCGTAGCGATTCCAGCGTTTCACTAGCGTTTCGCTAGCGTTTGCAGCGGCGGGCTAGAGAGTATAGAAGAGTAGGAGAGTACAGAATACTCTCCTACGCTAGAGAGTATAGAAGAGTAGGAGAGTACAAAATACTCTCCTACGCTAGAGAGTATAGAAGAGCAGGAGAGCACAAAATGCTGTTCTACGCTAGAGAGTATCGAAGAGTGGGAGAGTATTTTGTACTCTCCTACTCTTCTACACTCTCTATCCCTGCCGCTGCAAGCGCTAGTGAAACGCTCGTGAAACGCTGGTAGCGCTAGATCGATACCCATAAATCCCGTGCCCTCGCTACGCTGGCGTACGCTAGCGTTGCGCTAGCATTACGCCAGCGTACGCTGGTGGCGCTGGGAACGCTAGATCCATATCTATCCTTTCCCCGACACTGCCGCTGGCGTACGCTGGAAGCGCTACGCTGCTGCAAAGTATAGACGCAGCCTCACGCGTCTGTGCATGTTCCATCTACTGGCGAAAGAGGTACATTCGTTGCGAATGCGCACCTGGTCCAGGAATCAGAACTGTGAAGAATTACGTACAGGAAAGAATTTTACATCGTACGAGAAGTAACGACTTTGCCCAGAAACCGGTACGCTTAGCAGTGGCTAAGGCAGTGTTCAGTCTTCGCGGGGCTGCGCGATCGCGAAGTCTGAACGCTGGATATGTAGTTACCAAAACTTCGCAATCGACGAACGTTACTTCGCGAAATCTGGTGCGTCCTCTCTGTGCACATGTCTTATGGTTCCGGGTCTGCGTTGGTTGTGTCGCGTCCATATGGTTCCAGATGCGTTTGAGGCTTGTAGTACTCTTGCAGAATTCTCACCTCCATACAACGCAGCTAACCTCCTGCCTATCTCGCTACCGGTCAGCATTTTGATCCACAGACTGCGGCGAGGTGGACCATTGGGCGGTATGTTTTCAACTGAGGCGAACTGATCTGCACATGTCACACATCACCCCGGTGATCTCTTTCCATCGTTTTCGCAGTGCATCTATTCTGGCTCGTTCCTCGTCGTCCAGACCAGCAGAACCTTGGAGGCGAGGCCCCAAATATCTTGAAAAAATGGTCTTCGGTATGTTCTCACCCCTGACTTGGATGGTGCCATCGCAATATCGCCATCGGATCGCAAACATTATCTCCAGATATTCTAGCTTCTTGATCTTTAGACCTGACCTGTTGCGGTTGAGACGTTCGTCCACACCTGGACCCGATGCTGAAGTCCCATTTTTCTAAAGCCTGCGAGATTGGTTTTGTCAGCAGAAAGCAAAGCTCACGGCATTAGGTTCCATGTTAATGACGAGATTGAAATGTGACAACATGAGCTCCAATCCTTGGTGAAAGCTTACATTCATTGGAAAGCTATTGGTAAACCAGCTGCGCCCCTCAGTCAACTGGTAGTGGTGGTACACAACAACTGGATTCAGTTGACAGAAGCTTCAGGCGCTTTATTATTACCAGTTTGGCTGACGCGCACTACTGCGCGAATGGTTCAGTCTGTGGTACTGATCTATGAAAGGATTTCTGTGTTGACCCCTAACGCTTGGCCTAATTCCTATGTTTCACTATTCGGCCAAGCGTTAGGGTCATTTATTTCATGATATTTCCATATTTCTCCTCTTTAATGAGCGATTGCCAATGTGTTTATCAGATTTCTATAAACACTCATCATTCGTTGGCGATAGAACGGCTTAGCGGTTGAAAGGTAACAATATCGAAATCATAGTGAAATGTGCTTACATCATAACACTTCCGTTGAGCAGTTTTCACATATCCGCCTGTTGGTGGCCCTTATCATTCCCCACTGGCGAACAACTTTGAGCTTTTACTTTTTGTCGAAACTCGGAAGTTTAGCGGTCTACTATAACGCTAAAGGATAGAAACACTGAGCTTTTGCCCATTGATTCCAAGGGCCACGGTGATCAACATCAGTCGCAAGCGGAGTAAAGGTGGAACGGATACTGACCCTTGCCGTACACTATATCACAACTTATATCCCACCACCAATGTACCCTAACCACCTCTGAATTGCTTACTGGAAGAAGTTCCCCAGTGTGCTACAACTCGTGCATTGAATTTTGTGGCTTCCTAATGTTCCCATCCTGCCCTCCCCCGTCGTACTTCTTGGAACCGACGTCCCGTTGTTGCTGGGGCTGACGTTGTTATTAAGGTCACCCTCCCCTTCTGAAGCTCCTCAAGGTATCTTATCAGCTGTTATCACTGCCTGCCACCCACCAATGATGTCCCATCCTGCCCCCTATCTTACTCCTTGGAACCAACGTCTCGTCGTTGCTGCGGCCCGCGCCATGAATTAGGTAACCCACTCCTTCTAAGGCTCCTTATGGTATCTTATCAGCTGCTATCACTTCCTGCCACCTACCAATAGTGTTCCCATCCTGCCCCCTATCTTACTACTTGGATCCAACGTCCGTCGCTCTGGCCGGTGTTATGAATTAGGTAACCCACTCCTTCTAAGGCTCCTTATGGTATCTTATCAGCTGTTATCACTTCCTGCCACCCACCAATAATGTTCCTGCCCCCCTACATCACTTATCAGTTTGAGCGCACTATCGCTGTTTTGAAGGAAGTTATGAATTTCCGGTCAAACACACATACACAGACAACAAACATTCACACACACACCAACAGACAAACTTAGCGGATTATATATAGTAGGATCCTTGGTGTCCAGCTGCCACAGAAGTCTCAGAAATGCTTTGCTCTGACGGCAGATACTA
>MU917055.1:1191-13128 GCA_036418165.1 Cooperia oncophora | reverse complement strand
GGGCTAATATACCATTTAGAGGTTAGTACCTTTAGCTATGTATCTGTGAAATTTGGCGAACCTACCCACAGAAGAAGTTCTCGAGAAATTGAAAAGAAGCCCGAGTGGTGAAAATCAGCGCCGGATTTTCAAATCAGACGTCATAAGAGGAAAGTGCGCTGCTCAAATTTGACCTGCGCCGGACCATAGTTGTGTGTAATGGTGTTCTCGAAATACAAGGTGGAAGGTTTGGTTCAGGAGCCCGAAGAAGGAAGAAAGGAAAAAAATTGTTGTCGTGGATGGTCCCATAATGTTCATCCTGCACAAGAAAAAAGGGTGGATGAAGTCAAGCGCTGAATGTCTGATCACAGAGCCTGGACCTTTGTCGAGCTTCCCCGCGAGACTGACATCCCTGCTGCAACTGCTGCCCGAGTTATGTCCGATAAACTGAGGATGGTCAAGAGGTGTGCGCATGGGTACCTAATTTTCTTGTAGAAGCACGAACGCAGTACCGATTCTATGCCTCTAGCAGTAATGTTCTCAGCATGAGATGTCATTCACGACTGTGAAAACGCACCCCGGCCCTAGATGAAATATGGGTGGTCTTGGACCTCGAGCCAAAACTCACAATCGTCAATTTTGTATGAATGCAGATGAGAAGCCGCCCGAGTTCTACCATGAAGAGTTACGTGGGCGCAAGTGGATGATCATCATAGCAAAGGATTCCCACACTGTGGCTTTCAAGCGGCTCTATACAGAGAACAAATCGTCGCTGTCGGTGTATATTGCCTGTTCCTCGGCAATCAGATCGACAAATGGATGATACCACACAACTACAAGAAGGCCACCGTTGCTCATAGTGCCAGACCCCGAGTAACTGTATTGTAGGGCAGTGCTGGGACACAAACAATACTGAGACCTGGGTTCAATCGCCCCATTCGCCCGTCATAAAGCCATGCGATTACAACTGTTCTATTCAGTTGAGAGTACTCTCCGACGGCAGACGCTACAATGTTTTGTCATTTGCCGAAATTGGCAACAACAGCAATTTACCCACTTTTGTTGAAGGATCTTGAGGTTGATTGGTCCAACTCTTTAGCTTTAGATGCAGTTTCAAGGTATTTTTTGAATTTCTTTTCACAGGCTGGCTTTAGGCAAATTGTGAGAGCCCACCCACTCTGGGAACATTCTTGACGTGATTTTCATTTCCAGGCCCATAGTGGATGGTGTTGCAGTCCTTCCCCCCTCGCTACGTCTGATCACTCTTTATTGCTGGATGCTTCCCTCCCTCCCTTGCAAGTGCCTCCGCCCAAACCTGATTTTCTCCGGACGGATTACACAGCCTTGGGTCGCAGCCTTAATGAAGTTGACTGGGTACGGTGTTTTTGACGGTTATACTTCTGCGTCTGATTTATCGCAGGTTCTGCTCCGTGGTTTACAGCAGTTTATCTTCAACTGTTCCTTTTCGTTATCCACGAACATCCTGGGTCACGTTCCCCACTCACATTAAGAATTTAATGTCCCAGAAGCAACGTCTTCTTTGAGTGTTCTCCAAACCCACTAGGTAATCGGCTCTATAGGAAAGTATGCCTAGACCTGAACCGCCACCTGAAAAAGTTTCGGGCTTCCAGGAGAGGGGCACCTAGCATCTTGGTCATCCATGAAACATCTATTTCTCTATGTCATAACAAAATCAAGTCTAATTCACGCTTGCCTTCCATTGTTGATGGAAATGGTTGATTTGCCATAGTGATGGTAGTAAAGCGGTCGCTTGGGCAAGTACTTTGCCACCTCCTTTTCGAAACAGGGTAGTTCTACGCCATCGACTTCTGAACCCTATGATGGAATCCCACCTATTGTCTTCCGTAAGTGTGCCTCATCGTTATCTGGACCTTTGGCGCATATTTTCAACGTATCCTTCATGATGGCTGAGGTTCCTGAGCTTTGGAAAGAAGCATTGGTCACCGCTATTCCAAAGGTCTTGCACGCTCAGTCTGTCGGTGATTTCAGACCTATTAGTCTCACTTCTACACCAGCCAAACGACCAGGTCACAAGTAATGAGAAGACCATAAGGAAGGAAAACACTGGTTGTCCTGGTGCCGCAGATTCAGAATCATTCGAATGGAACAACCTGGGTCCCTTCCCGGGACTAGCACGGCTACCAACCTTGTCAAAAGTGTATATGACTGATGCCTAGCCTTAAATCAAGGTAAATGCATCGACGTCATTTACATTGATCTTATCGCAAGCGTAGAGGGGCTCAATCACACTACAGAAGTATTGCGAGATTCTTGATAGGCTTGGAATACGTGGCGGTTCTATGAAGGTGGCCTTGAGGTCTTTATTTATGTTCCCGGGTCATGAATGACAAACGTCATGGTTGGTTCGGGTTTTCTCCGAGGCAACCTAATGCACGTGGGGCCGCAGGATGGAGTCCTCTCCCCACCACTTTTATTTCTGTTGTACACTATTGTGTCACCCAAGGTCGTCATTACCTCAGTGAATGTTGGAGTGCAGGTTCATGCAGACGAACTTAAGTTGTATGGTATCTATGATGACAGAAACCGTGATGATCTTTGTGCAGCTCTTAAGCAATCTGTTGAGAAGCTCAACCAAGCGGCGAGTCTTGATTTGGCAGTGAACTCAAATGAAGTGTGTGTGCATCCATATCGGTGGGTGGCTAGCCGCCATGTCAGTATGAAAGTGAATTGAGTGGTCCCTGCTTGAGAATGTTGTGAGAATACTGGTTACTGATGTTGGGTGTGATCATTGACTTCAGTCCCAAGTGTTTTCTGTTCAGGTTGTTCCGTGGTGACACCTAAAGCTTATGCGCCTCTTCAGTATTTTCCGTAATGACCGAAGTAGTAGACCTGATATTCTATTACCAGTCGGATCGCCCGGCTGACGCCGAGCTCTCCTCCTTCTCTCTGGCTCGGCTTCGCCGAGCTGGCCTGGCTTCGCCAGGCGCGCTCCATAATGGGGAACGGAACTCTTTCAATCACTGCGTTGTTCATACTACAGTACTACAGCTCTGTATTGGTACAATCGTAACAGATAGAGCAACCCTGCGGATCCTGCGTTCCATAGTAAACGCTTATACTTGCGCTCGGCGCGCCACACACACACGTAACGCCATAACAACACACAGACAGGGTACAGAATCCTTGTGTGTGAAACACATGTGAAACACATGAGGTACTTTTGCTCTGAGGAGGGGGGTCGTATTTGGGGTGGGGTAAGACAAATTTATTTTGATAGTTGATTTTTTCCTTCTAGAAAAGTGGGGGGTTGTATGGATGTGAGATGAATTCATTTTCTAGTGTTATCAGGAAAGTGTTGGCCAAAGGAAAGTTTCACAATCTGAGCCTCGAATACTCGGCATTAAAGCGGTGAGAGGTTAGCGCAGATGGTATCGTATCAATTTTTATCGATTGATAAGATTACCTGTCACCCGTCATCAATGTCCTCATCACTAAATCTCTATGATTTGAGAGCGTGAACCGCCTTGAACAGCGACGACGACTGCAACCTCCATTATCAGCCCCTATCAATAGTTATCGCTTCTAGTCACCCACGGTTGATGTTCCCAACTCACTCTCTATATCACTTGCTGAAACGCGCGCCTCGCTGATACTGTGACCTGCGTTGTGAATACGATGACCTCACTATTCTAACGTCCCTTATCGAATCTTATCAGCAGCTCACAAATCTTGTTACCCACCAATAATGATTTTGGCCCTCATCCTATATCATATCTCGAAATCAAGAGCTGACTGCTGCTGTGACCTGCGCTGTGAATATGGTAACCTTTTCCTTCTAACGCTCCTTATCGAATCTTATCAGCAGTGCTTAACAGTTTTTTGTGACGCCACTAACTGATGTTCTGGACTGTCCTCATATTCGATATCTGCAAGATCAGAGAGGCAGGCTGAATGCTGTCACTTGCGTTATGATTATAGTGACCTTCTCCTTCTACAGCCCCTTATCGAATCTTATCAATTGATATAAATTCCTGTCACCTACCAATAGTGTTCCCGTCACACCCCCGTACAATCACTTCTTGAAATCAATGTCTCACTGTTGCTGGGACCGGCGCTATGAATTTCGTGACACACAGACAGACGCACGCACAAACATACACACACACACTTACAGACATACTAGCGGATTATTTAGAGTAGGATAGTGGGATGTGAGATGATTCATTTTCTAGTGTTATCAGGAAAGTGTTGGCCAAAGGAAAGTTTCACAATCTGAGCCTCGAATACTCGGCATTAAAGCGGTGAGAGGTTAGCGCAGATGGTATCGTATCAATTTTTATCGATTGATAAGATTACCTGTCACCCGTCATCAATGTCCTCATCACTAAATCTCTATGATTTGAAAGCGTGAACCGCCTTGAACAACGACGACGACCTGCAATCTCCATTATCAGCCCCTATCAAGTAGTTATCGCTTCTAGTCACCCACGGTTGATGTTCCCAACTCACTCTCTATATCACTTGCTGAAACGCGCGCCTCGCTGATACTGTGACCTGCGTTGTGAATACGATGACCTCACTATCTAACGTCCCCTAATTCCCTTATCGAATCTTATCAGCAGCTCACAAATCTTGTTACCCACCAATAATGATTTTGGCCCTCATCCTATATCATATCTCGAAATCAAGAGCTGACTGCTGCTGTGACCTGCGCTGTGAAATATGGTAACCTTTTCCTTCTAACGCTCCTTATCGAATCTTATCAGCAGCTTACAGTTTTTGTGACCCACTAATGATGTTCTTGGACTATCCTCTATATCATATCTTCAAGATCGAGAGCAGGCTGATGCTGTCACTTGCGTTATGATTATAGTGACCTTCTCCTTCTACAGCCCCTTATCGAATCTTATCAATTGATATAACTTCCTGTCACCTACCAATAGTGTTCCCGTCACACCCCGTACATCACTTCTTGAAATCAATGTCTCACTGTTGCTGGGACCGGCGCTATGAATTTCGTGACACACAGACAGACGCACACACAAAATACACAACGAGAACACTTCAGACATACTTAGCGGATTATATAGAGTAGGAAGGCTTTACAGAGCCTATGTATTGCCGCATTTGGAATACAACTCGCAGGTGTGGAGCCCGCTACGTAAGAAAGACATTCTAAAAATCATAAAGGTGTCCATAGGCGAAGCATTCCGAGCTATGATGAACGATTGGAACTTTTCGGTTTGGATAGTTTACAGTCTCGCAGGGTTGTTTCGGAATTAGTTCTTGGGTTTCGTATTCTACGTGGAGAATACAGTTAAGCCGGAGTGGTTGGATCTTCAGACCCACTGGGGCGTTCGTGCACGCCAACAGCAAGTGACTCTACTATTTAACTTCTTTCCTCTGTCGAGTTGAAAGCTGGTTCCAGCGCTTTCTAGCATGATTGAAGTCGGAAAAATACGAGGGCGGAAGCACGGCAGGACCTCATTGCAAGGTCAAAGCTCACAGATATGATTTGCTCGTGATTGGGAGGAACGTTCATGCGATTAATATCGTCATTTCAGCGCAGTGTGTGTGTGGTGCTTTTTACAGCGTTCTCAATAAGGACTTTTGCTTGTGAGGAGAGGGGAACTCCCGTGCTGCTTTTATGTGATGTTGGTGCGGCACGCTGTGCTTCTGCAGTGGTATGGATTCCTAGCTAGTGCCGTGGCCTCGAGTTCATACAGTGGCATCTACTTCTGGAGGAGCCTCAATTTATTTCCTTTCTCCCCTCTACGCATCCTTGCCCCTCGTTATCTGTTCGGACTTGTCTGAAATTTTTTGCTTCGTGCGAACACTTTCAGCTTGGCTTCATGAACACTTTGGATTGTGTGTTGTACGACTTTGTCTATTGTTCTTCTTCGAGTTATGCTTGTGGTTTTTTTTCTCTTCGGTTATCAATGTTAGAATATTTACGAAAAGTAACTAGCCGTGGGTCTCCTATGCTTCTGTCGTTATGTTTTGTGCAGTTTTCCTGAACACGGGCACTTAGATGTTTGCTAAGTCGTCTTTTGTTAGATGGAAGTTGACCTGTTCTCCGAACTGATTCTCACTTCCAACGGACTGATCCGCCTTGGACAGAGCTGCCTTGGTTTTCTACATTCACTCCAGCTTGCTGATTCCACGTGGGCAGCCGGTATACCCGTGTTTCGGAGTTTCAGCAAGTCCCTATGACCCCATTGTTGGAGAAGGGCATCTTAGCCGGCTGATGCGGGTCCTTGTAGAAGGACTAAGCTCGGCTCTTCAGGTTCTGTCGGGTGGGGATAATCTTGTATTACTTTCTTGAGGAGTGCTTCTGCTCAGCGTGCCACTCATTTGACCGTATTCCTTTCAGTCCCTTACATTTGTTTCAGTTTATTTGGTTTATTCCTTAGTTACTTCTACATACTTGGTCAGGTGCTCAGGTGGTATCAGTGTTGGTGATATCGTGTTATAAGTGTTATGGCGTGTCCTATACGGATGCACTAAATAAATAAATATATCGAAGGTACCAGAGTGCTTCAAAAGGCTGGCAGCTGGGAGCGAGGTCATTAATGAAGAAGGATTTATTTTAACCTAAAGCTTAAAAAATATTACTTTTTTATCTATTGCTTCTTTGTGTTATATTCGAATAAAACCGTCGGCACTTTTGAATGGGATGACCCCCAATACTTGCAAAAGGAGAGGAGCGCAGAGGAATCTCACGGCTTACAAGAGCTCCAAGCAAATCGCTAATGCAGCCATGCCAAGGCACACATAATCGCAGTACTTATTCAATGTCAGATTTTCCATTTCATGAGCGTCGATATCTCTCACACCGAGTATACAATTATTCTATATTCCGTTGAGAGGTATCACCCCCTGAGCCAGGAGTCCGATCCCTGCCGAGGCACAAACCTGCCTTGCAAAAATTGCAAAAATGGGGACGATACCAGCGTCAGGCCCAGGTTTGACGCCCGGCTGATGGAGAACCCGTACAACCAGTGAGTTGTTGAAGCTTAGGACGTCATCCCGGAAGTGCCGCGCAGAACCCTCGCCCGAGTTTTGTGGTTAGTACGCGAGGGCTACCGTCGGGTGAACGATCTCGGCCAAAGAAGCTTGTTCGAAATGGGACCCTGAACGTGGGGTCGCTTACCGGGAAGTCTCGTGAGGTTGCCGATCTCATGATATGGAGGAATATCCAAGTCCTATGTCTTCAGGAAACGCGATGGAAGGGTGCGAAGGCCCGCGAGATTGGAGAAGGTGTCAAACTCTTCTACAATGGAGCAGACACCAAACGGAATGGCGTGGCCATAGCGGTGTCAGGATCCCTCAAGGACTGCGTATCCTCTGTGAACAGAATCAGTGATCGGATCATGGGGGTGCGAATGGACACGAAGGAGGGGTACTGGACCATACTGGCCGTGTACGCACCACAATCCGGTTCTTCGAGGCGGAAAAGGATGAGTTTTACCTGTCCATGACGAGGATAAGCTCGGTTCCGGGAGATGACTACCTCACCATAACTGGGGCTCTGAATGGCCATGTGGGAAGTGACAGAAGGGGTCTAGAAAGGGTGCACGGAGGCCAGGGAATAGGGGCAAAGAACGCTGAGGGAGAACGGAATTTTTGACCTAGCCACAGCCCACGACTTAGCAATCTGTAGCACCTTCTTCGCGAAAAGGAGGACTCAGAAGATAACCTACAGCAGTGGAGGGAGACAAACGGAAATCGACCATGTCCTGGTCAGAAGATCGTCTCTCAAAAACCGTCAAGGATATCAAGTGCTGCTGGAAAGAGCTGGCCTCACACAAGGCCTCTCAGGCAAGACATCACCACAGGCGAGCCTCCCCAGGAAGACGAGGGTGAGAGCAGAGCGGAGAATCCGGTGGTGGAAAATGAGCAAGGTAAAACAGATTGGAGAAGGTGTCGAATTCTTCTAGCAGACACCAAACGGAATGGCGTGGCCATAGCGGCGTCAGGATCCCTCAAGGAATGCCGAAGAATACTGGAGGCTGGGCTCCCAGACCCACATGGGCCAGTCCAGGACATCTGGACTCACGCAGTCGAGGTCATCTTACAGTGTGCAAAGAAATCCTGGGAGAAACGCGCGGTGGCATCAGAGGAGACAAGGCAGCCTGGTTCTGGAACGAGGAAGTCCAGGATCGTCAAGCAGAAGAAGGAAGCATACAAACGCTGGCAAAAGACAAGGAACCCAGAAGACTTCGCTGCCTACAAGAGCTGCAAGCGACGACTCGCCAAGGCAGCCGTTGCTAAGGCCAAGAATACGGAAATGGACGCCCTGTACGAGAAGCTGGAAGGCCGAGAAGGGAACAAGTTCGTCTTCTGCCTGGCTGAGAGCTCGGGAAAACAAAATCGCGCGCTCAGACTCAAGCGGTCGTAAAAGCTGTGAAGAGCAGCAACAAGGCCATTCTCAGGAAACCAGCCGATGTCAGAAAGAGGTGGGAAGGATACTTCGAGGGACTACTGAACGAAGAATTCCCCCGCAAGGACAGCCCACAGATAGAGGCGACGGCAGCCCCAATCACCCCCCCGCGACGACGGATGAAGTTACGCCGCCAGCTAGAAGAATTGAAAGTGGGAAAGCAGTGGGAGCCAGACGTCCCTCGGGGTACCGATAGAGGCATCGAAGGCCCTGAGACAGCCTAGGGTGAGTTTGCTAACACACTTAATAAACAATCTAAAGGCTGAAGGAAGGATGCCCGATGCGTGGAGCAGCACTATCGTCCCCCCCATCTTCAAGCAGAAAGGGGACGCGACGGAGTGCTCCAACTACCGCGGCATCAAATTGACTCCCCATACCATGAAGCTGTACGAGCGCCTGGTCAACACTAGGCTGAAGGAACTTGTCCCTATCTCACACGAGCACTTCGGCTTTATGCCCGAATAGGTTCCACCACTAGAGATGCCACATGCCTTCATCGCTAGAACAAGCTGATGCCGAAAAGTACCGAGAGAAGCGGCGACCCTGCTACCTAGCTTTCCTGGACCTTGTGAAGGCACTCGACCGCCTTCTCAAGTCCCAGGAAGGCTGCCTCGCCTGTACATCTCGGGAGAGCGCTCTCAGAGAACGTAACGTTTTGGAGCACCTGGTCTCCACAGTGAGGGGGCTAAAGCAGCTGTACGCACCCCGCACGGCTCGACGAAGGAGATTAACATCACGTTGGGTAAACCACGCAAGGATCAGCCGCTTAAGCCCGTTCCTCTCCTCCTACTCCGGATGTCCATGGCAAAAGAACTCAATGGAAGTGGCCACTGAACACTCTACCCGCCGACGACATCCGCCCTGTATAGCGACAAGCAGTGGGAAACTTCAGGACAGTGCAGCGGTGGCAGGACTGTCTCGCTGAAGTGCATCCGGGGCTGAACCGCTGAAGAAGACCAAGTTCACGACCTCTGAAGAATGTAATGAAACCATCGTGGACTGCCATGGTGAGAGCATCGAAAGGGTCGAGGACATCCAGTACCTGGGGAGCGACCTAGCAGCTCGTGGAAGCGTGGACCAGGCGGTAAAGGCCCGAATCAACGCAGCCTGGATGAAATGGAGGGAGTCCACTGGCATCCTGTGCGACCGGCGGTGCTCGAGAACGCTCAAGGGCAAGGTGTACCGGGCGGTGGTAAGGCCTACAATGCTCTACGGCAGTGAGTGCTGGCCCATCTGCAAGAACCATGAAAGGCAGCTCCACTCAGCTGCTGAGATGGGCCTGCGGCTGGACACGACTCGACAGAGTCAGAAACGAGGACGTCAGGGCGGTCACACAGACGGCTCCGATCCAGCTGAAGGCACGAGAGCAGCGACTGCGATGGTATGGGCATGTACTGAGGAGGCCTGAAGACCACCCAATAAGGAAGGCATTGGAACTCGAGGTAGAGGGCAAGCGACCACGAGGAGCCCCAAAGAAAAGATGGAGGGACGTCATCAAGAAGGACCTCACTGAAGTGAAAGCCACGGCAGAAGATGCAGTGGATCGGAACAAGTGGCGACGTCTAACAAGAACAGCGGACCCTGCGACGGCGCGGGACTAACGCTAGGGAGAAGAAGTAGAAGATTCCGTTGAGAGGTATCTGTCACATATGAACAGCCCAACGCCGGCGCTATCAGATTTCATTAACTATTTCAGCAGAAAAAATTCTGCTAAAGCTTCATACATTCAATCGGAGAGAATTTTCGTCAAATAGATGAATACGCTATGTACCCTTATACGGAGCTATCGAGATTTATGCTTGGTTTCAAGAAAGGGAGACAGACATGTCATGATCAAACCGACAATCACCCCTGCACGGAGATCAAATGTGTTCATGATGTCTTGGATACTGCAGAGATCGGTAACGCTCGCAGGCCTTTTCGCGAAAACGTATCGCTGCAGTTATGCTTCCTGCAAGCGATGAGGCGTGTGATGGTGGCTCGGCTTGGAGCGCAGCCAAGGCTGCTCCCATCACACGCCATCGTTTGCAGGAGGCATAACCCACCAACTGTAGCGGGCTCCGATGGTATCATTGGTGGAAAAAGATCGCCTTGAGCTGCGCTTCTATCTGACGGTCCAGGATGATGAGCATAACCTTGGAGGTGAATGGGCGCGAATTGTTATACGTCAGGTCACTTGCCGACACGGTCACCGAGACGGTATTTCGATAACTGCCTATGCCAGCAAAGCTGTCCGCGGCAACCACAGAGCGGTAAATAATCTTTGGCCGACATCGCGCTCCAGGTAGTTGACACTCTTGTTCTGACACTATTGTTCAAGTATTGATCACGATTATAATAGTTGTTTTCTAGAGACAGACATCATTCTGGCGGCAGTACAGCGCTGAACAGTCCCCAATTTATAAAGAATCTGGTGAAAAAAGTTGCAAAGTAAGATTCGAGCAAGAGGAGTGAATTGAAGAGCTATGGCTCACCGATATCGACGTATAAGTGCTTTGCACCGGGCTTTAGGCCTTTTCTTTTGTCCCAGGCGTCTACAACCACTGTGATGTTGTTGATACGATCATGTGAACATCTAGTGTCGTTCAAAAGGTTAATAGTTTTAATTGCTTGCCGCTGAAAGAGCACTTGAATTATATAAGAACCAGCCGGCTTCGCCGGCTGACGCCGGCGCGCCTTTTTCTGAGATACAGCACGGCTTCGCCGGGCGGGCGCGGCTCCACCGCGCTTATCTTTTTCCACACATTTCAATACCCGCCTAGTATTCGGCTTTTCTTTCATCTGAACGGATGATCAACATTATTTCACCAATAGCACCATACCTGCTATTTTCAACACTATTACGGTGCATGAAATGGTGGAAAGGAGCGTTGATCAAGTGGACAGATGAGAGGAAAGCCGGGTATTTGTCCAGCATTTGACCTACGAATGCAGTAGGCGCGACGGAGCCACGCCCCGCAAGGCCGGGCTGTATCACAGAGGAGGTCTGGAGTGCCTGGAGTGCTCTGGAACCGCTTGAGGAATTTCTAACACTGGCCCCGCTCTCCTCAACGCACGCTCCGCCCACAACGTATGCCTCGCGCTTCTCAACTAATAACCCCTCGCTGATCTAAACTACTTTTTCCCGGTGTCTGGAGTGCTCTGGAAGCGTTTTGCGAATTTTTTAAATTTGGCTCCACCCACCTCGGGGCACGCTCCGCCCACAACGTATGCCTCGCGCTTCTCAACTAATAACCCCTCGCTGACTTCAAACTACTTTTTCCCGGTGTCTGGAGTGCTCTGGAACCGTTTTGCGAATTTTTCGAATTTGGCTCCACCCACCTCGGGGCACGCTCCGCCCACAACGTATGCCTCGCGCTTCTCAACTAATAACCCCTCGCTGACTTCAAACTACTTTTTCCCGGTGTCTGGAGTGCTCTGGAACCGTTTTGCGAATTTTTTGAATTTGGCTCCACCCACCTCAGGGCACGCTCCGCCCACAACGTATGCCTCGCGCTTCTCAACTAATAACCCCTCGCTGACTTCAAACTACT
>MU917054.1:0-12675 GCA_036418165.1 Cooperia oncophora | reverse complement strand
TCCATATGTGGACTCATATATCTATGCGGCATCACGGCTGCTTCATCCCAATCCCTTCGCTTCATAATTTGCTTAGCAAATGAATCAATTCGAGCGTCAGGAACGGTCGTCCATTTGTGGGCGGGCGGGCGTTTGGGTCGGTATGTTGTGGCTTGATAGGGCCCTTATAAGGGCACCTTCCTTGGAAAAGGCATTATGCAGCGCCTGCTCAGGGTCGCGGAATTCCGTCCTGCCAGGCGTATTAATCCTACTCGTCTTGGGGATTTATCGTGCCAACTGCCTTTAAGTGGCGCTCGTTGCTCTTGTATAAGGCGGTTTCTGGCCCAACGTATGCAATATTCGTATTCAAGAGGTCAAACTATTTGTTGGGGCAGGTTTTGAAAATCGGTGTTTGGGAGTTAGCGCTCGCAGTTTGAAACTAAGTGGAGTCGTGTTCACCGGGCAAACATCCACTGACATACTCTTAAAGGCACGCCTTGGGTTCAAAATGGTGAACTTGCAGCTCAAGTACTGATTGCAGGCTGGTAGGTAACATAAAAGTAAAGAAAAACCAAAAAAAACCGACCGAAACGCCCACATAGAACCCTAATACTGAGCGGTGCTTGTACGTGCATAAGCCGATTGAATGGGGTGGTCGGACCAGGTCCCACGTGCCGGTGCCAGCTTTTTCCTCTTATCAGCTCACTCTCACATTCGATATGGAGAGAGTTAGTAGCGGAACAGCCGCATTACCAGTAACAAGTTGAAAATGAAAATTGGGCGTTGCGATGGCCAGTGGGCGGGCCATGGCCTCGTAGCGAGCGGATCGCGCTTTCTTCACGTATTTTTGAGCTGCAAATATAGTATATTCTCCATGTTTGCAGGCAGGACTACCTTATCCAGAGAGGGGTCTTGAACATTAAAGGGGGAGTGTGCCTTCAAGGAAATCGCTCACGAGGAAAATTTCCCGCGAAATTTTGCCTGAAATTTCAAAGAGTGGAGCAGTGAAGGGTAGAAAGTGCGCTGAGTGTCTCATGACACGCCATCTCCTAACTTTCGGTAGGTCCCTCTCTTCGTACAGGTGCAACGAAAAAAAGCCACCCAGAGCATCAATCCCCGCCCATTCAATCTAGCTCCCGATAGAATGCTTTTGTAACTAAGCAGATCAGTACCTGCTGTACTGAAGTTGATGCCCTGGAAGCGCTATATTCGCATCTAGTCGCAAGGAATAACGAGTATGGGTAAAATCAAAACTTCCACCCCAAGGAGGTGTGTTAGAAACTCAGAGATAGGATTGAAAATGTGAAATATTGTTCGGAGATCCTAACGATTTCCATCGGGCGAGCGATTTTCGAGATGATTGTTCGGCGGCGCGTACGATTGGTCGGCACAATAATTGGCAGGTAGCCAGCAAACTTTGCACAACTCGATGCTGTCATGCGTACTCTAATTCGTAATTATACCATACGTACAATGCCTATGAATCGAGTCACTATACGGACACGTGAACCGTTTATTATGCTAATTTGCGCTCGAGGACAAATCGGCACCGTAGCGGCAGCGTGTGAGATCTCAACGAGATTAATTGGCGAGGCATGAGAGTCAGATCGGATAGATCCGAATCACTTAGAAGTCCAGCGATGCTTGACATTGTAACCGGTTTTGAATTATTATGGACAGATCTAAGCTCGCAATAAGCGCGCGATGCAGTAGTCAGCGCTTCTCATAGAAGGGTTCGGCACTGTTCGGCTTGGGAGGGGCTTTTCCGCCCTTTCGGTAGGCCCTTTTGCAAATTTATATTAAGTAACAGAAATCCCCATTCTGGTGAGACCCTGACAACTCTTTGGATGGAGCCTACATTACCCGCAGTCTAGCCCTGCAAGTAGTGTTTGAGACTATTTTTCGCCTTTAAAGTTGGAGCAAGTATTCCGCGACTTCGGCATGGGCGGGGACTCACAACCCTTGCGCTTTCCTCACTGACGTTCTGCTGCACGTTCGCGTATTTAGAAGATGGCAGTCAGAGGTTTGGCGTGGAAGCGTAACTGTTTCGTATTCGTCTCCGTTAAGGGCCTGTGAATTCAAAAGTGCGAAGTCCTGGTATAAAAAGAGCATTCTACGCTGGTCGTATGGCTAGAGCTAGCGTTACCAGCTCCGCCCCATGCAGCAGTCGTGGAAAGTGCTCTTCACGTAAGATGAAGGTCTAGTATGCCCTGGTGCGGCTATTGAGCTTGAGTTCGCTGCTTGAGTTGTGTAGAGACCATAATAAAATCTTTGAAACAGATTAATGAACTATGTTGTAAAATCTAATAAATGAGAATTATTGAGGGGGGTCGAAAGCAAAGAGATAGCTCAGCTTCCGTTTCGCACGTGCCCTTAGACGGAAGCCGAGCAAAAGCATATTCCTCCTTCCGTGCTCTTCAGTAAGGAAAGGAAGAAAAATCAATTGCAGCAAGTTTATAAGGTATAAAGTTGAAAACGATAAAGACTGAGAGGTTTAAGAATGCTAATTGATTGGATAACGTGAGTAGGACGTCGTAATTACGAAAAACTATCAGTTGATGTTACATTATAATATCCGAAAATACTACACGACACATGCAGGTAAAAAATGTGTTACATAGACACCAATTTAAACGAAAAAGCCACTGAGAATACCTCGGACTAATCTGCTTATGCTACCGTAATCATTCATAATAGAGTATTTGTAACATATAAGTTTATTTCTATAAATACTCTTCACTATACTAGCTATAATGAAGTCCTCACTGTAACCACTGCTATAAAGCATTCTTACCATATCCGATATTCTTCCAATAAACGTATCAAAGCAAGTACAGGTGTTGGCTATCCTAAGGGTTTCTGTGTATATAACGGAAGCCTTATTGTTAGTGGAGATATTTGAATCACTGTGTGGGAATCTAATCACTTTAAAGTTAAAGTCATCTGTTTTATTATATAAACCAGTAATAACGGCCGTACACAGTAATTTGGCCGTTTACTATATTGATGGTTAAGTCCAAATAATTACTGTATAGCTCAGTTGTGTGTGTCTTCTTCAACTGGAGGGTATTTCTATAGACCTCCGCGAGTTGTTCATCGACTTCATTTTCAGACTGGTTATGTATGACTAGGAGATCATCCATATATCTGTATGGAATGAGCAACTTACTAGCATTGAATCTATTGCACTTTGCATAATTATATTCCATGATTGACAGCGTAAGGTCTGCCAACAGCGGGCTGAAGTTGCCCCCTTGTGGAACACCTTTAGTCTGATTGAATATGTTACCAGCAAAAATACAAAAACTGTTGCGCAATAAGTAATCGATAAGATATATTAAGTCGGTAGCTTTGTAGTATCTGTAGTTGCTTTTATTTGCTCTACCGTCTGAGTAAAAAACATGGTAACCATTACTAGCAATGAACGCCTTATTGGCATTTTTGAAGCAGATGCTCATAAGCTGTTGCATATTCCTGATAATGAGGCTATGTTCCAAGTTTGTAAACATGTCAGTGAAATCGGCAGTATATATTTTAACATTGCCGTAGGCAATATTAGTCAGCTCCTGACTTATATTGATGTTGTCTATCGACCAGTAAGTCTTAATCGTTCTGTTTCGGTTTTGCATCACTTTTGCATAGTTTATGAAATGGTTTTTGAAATGTTTGAAAATAACGTGTAGTTCTTTAGCTAGGGGTTTGATGCTACTGCTATGTGCGCCAGTAATATATCTGAACTTGATCGGATCTTTGTGCAGTTTAGGCAGAGCATATATAGTTGGTAGATCTGAATCAACTTCTATATTGAGATTGTTCCTTACACAGAAGAACTTGTGCTTCAGTATCATCGGATATTTGTTACCCGACCTCACAAATTCATACGTGTTGTTACTGTCTCCATATGCGAATGTGCCATTATCAGCGTCATAGCTTATTCCCATTTCCTTCATCAAGTTGACTAAGTAGAATTTTTTACATATAATTCCGTAGTTGTTACTAGCTTTGTCCAGAGGGCAAAAAATATAGTTGTCCTGATATTGTTTGATCAAGTCGTAAGGTACTTGCTCTCCTATACTGATGATATTATTCCTAGTGAGCAGCGGTTTGACTTTACTATGGTAACACGAACGTAGATGCTGTTGAAGTAGGTTAACTTTGTGACTGTTAAGTTTATATTTGTACTTAAAATAATTGACAACTTTATTAAGTGTAGCCTCATAAATCGTTTTGACTTCATTCCTTGTTATTCCTGTGTCTATCCTATATTTCGTTCCTTTCATCATAAGTTTCCTGAACTTTCTTTCTTTTATTAGATTCATATTGCCTGTTATAATGTGCCCATGCTTGCTGTCAATATATTTCTGCACATCTTCAGAATCACAGATACAGTCACTAGTGATTATCCGCTTCAATTTTTCGTTGTCGAGATTCTTTAACAATTTGTTATAATTGCATATTCTGGTAGCCATTGTGTTATTATACTTATAAATTATTCTGATAGGTGTGAAGTTACAATCATTCCCATTAAGCAATATTTCTTTGACAGTGCGTGAATTAAAAATTCTGTTGAAGTGTATCTCGTTAAATATTCTGCTTCTGAAGCTGACTTCAATGTTATGAAAATTCTTTCTGGGTTTTTCTTCGATGACTGAACCATGGTGAAAGTAAGCTAACAAGCAAAATATCAAATATTTTGTTTTGTTGTTTACGGTCTGTAGAAAATTCACAGACATCGAGAGTTTAATGATCTTGTTGATTTCTTCCTTACGAAGGCTCTTAAGTAGTCTGAAGTATTGTATAGGCTTCAGTGTTTCTGTACTGTTGGTGATTTCTTCTATGACGCTATTATATGTAATTCCTTTCTTGCATCTGTTGGTTCTCTTTCCTCTATTAATTCTTTGCTTCGTAATCTTAAGCGAAAAGAACGGATGATTGCCTTTGTACAGGAGAGGGTTGTCCACATTTGTGATATTTCCATAACCTTTAATGTTATCATTCAACCCAAAAGGATATGGTGTCATGAGCAGTTTTATCCAAAACATTTCTTTTTCGAGAAGGGTGGTTTTATCATTATCCTTCTGAGAGTCCAGCACTTGTACAGAAAAACCCTTGTTACATTTTTTGAAATGATTGTACAAGGGCGTATGTATCTTTTGCGTGTAGTGTGGTAACAATGTTTCTCCGATTCTTTCTTTCAGTTTCCTTATAGTATACCAACATACTGTATTCCACATCCATTGCATGTTAAACAGTATATTACGTTCTTAGTCTTGCAAATTGTGTATCTATGTCTTTATAAGTTTTGATGTGTAAGCCTGTAACATGTGACACTATGACGTTATCCGTTTCTGTGAAACTACAGGTTCGACAATTTTTGTTGCATTTGCAACCCTTGTTATCATTACCAAATTCCATTGAGTAAGTAGTAGTGATCAGCCCCTCCCTTACCTTGTGGAACCTGGAGTGGACGAAGTAATTTTGTGCGCTAATTTGAGCATTTTTTGACCTAAATCTAAGCGCATGAGCGGTCAAACCCATATACGCAGAGAGGACTCTTCCCGAAGGTTCGGCAGGGCTGCTGCCCAGGGGATGGCTCTCCCTGCAAGAACTACCAGCGCTGGAGGCGCCAAAAACTGAGCCCTCCTGCCGTTTTTGACTTGTATAACCCCGTCAGCGCCAGTCCCTATTTTTATAGAGGTATGGCCCTCTTGTGGAAGTTGGTAGCAAGTATTCGCGACTTCGGCATATTGGGCGGGGACTCACAACCCTTGCGCTTTCCTCACTGACGTTCTGCTACACTCGCAGTATTAGAAGATGGAGTGCACTGGTTTTGGCGTGAAGCGTAACTGTTTCGCATTCGTCTCCGTTAAGGGCCTGTGAATTCAAAAGTGCGAAGTCCTGGTATAAAAAGAGCATTCTACGCTGGTCGTATATGGCTAGAGCTAGCTGCTTCCAGCTTTCGCCGCATTGCAGCAGTCGTGGAAAGTGCTCTTCAGTAAGATGAAGGTCTAGATGGCACCTGGTCGGCCATTGAGCTTGAGTTCTCTTGAGATTGTGAAGAGACCAAACCTGCCACCCAAAATGATCAGTTTGTCCGCCAGACTTGACAAGAAAAAAATCCGATCTGAGCTTCTCCCCACATAGCGCTGGGACCGAATGCATGATGCATCCACACAAATTTTTAGGGCGCAGAGTTAGTGGAGTATGCAAATGTGGGATGATTTGACTATGTTTCTCTATTCTGTTCTGCAATTCAAAGTCGTTTTCTGATTCAGTGAGGGTTGAATCGAAGTCCAAACCCCATTTTCAATGTTCGAAAACCACTGCCTTCGTGGGCGAACAGAAACTGCGACGTTGTTGTTGTTGTGGAACTAGAAACCGCATGAGGTCAGAGAGGAAATTTGTGCCGCTCCGATCGGTTCCGTTGTCGGCAAATCTATTTAATCGCCGCTTTTTGGAGTCAGGAACGTTTTGTTTTGGACGAAGCGTTGTAAACTACCGAGTAATGGGTTTCGACCAGAATCTCTACTTGCAGAACTGTCAACGGTAACACCTCTGAGTGCTCGAGCCCATAGCATTCGTACTCGAGTAGCGAACCTTCTAGGGCATCTCGGTAAGATTGTAGTATACAAGTCCCCTTACGGTTCGAGGAACCGCTGCTACCGTACTCCGCGTAGTCGGTCACTTATGGTTAGATGACAAGAAGGGAAATTGAAAAAAGAATGCGAAAGAAAGGGATAGACAGTGTGGCAGGATGAGCAGAATCTGGATTTGAGCGGAGGTCTCCTTTTCCTCTCAGCGCATCATACATTGGCGTATAGCGGCAGTTTTCCTGTAGTGTCTGTAGTAATCACAATAATGCTTAGTTATGTGCAAAAGTCAGACACTAGACAGACTCGAACCCGAATATCCCGCCTACCAGACTGCCGCGTTATCCAATACGCTACCGGGACCGTTCGTACCCTCTAAGTTGAACGGCTCACCACGTTAAACGAATGAGTGCTGGAAGGGCATCAAAAACCACTTAGCTGACTGCTTACGAGTGGCGTCGGTAGCGTAATAGATAACGCAACCGCCCAGCAAGCGGATGATGAGGGTTCGAGTACCTTCTGAGATCTGATTTTTTCCCATAACTCTTGTGTCCGTAGGTTTCTGCTGATTTCTAATGATGTAACTCCGCCTTCAGTTCCAGTTCTTTATCTTTTCCGTTAACGAGAAACGAAAGAACGTCACCAACAAGAAGATCTATAACTTTTTATGATAGACCTGCTTTATAAGATTCACTGTTGAGGAGAAGTTCACACTACTACTAAAACCGGTCGAAGGAAATGCTGCAACAGTTCGTTATTCTAATACGACAACTGCTGTTTAAGCCTCGGTCCGCGCTCCAAACGTTGTCACAAGAATGATGAGGTATGGGCAAAAGTCAGACCACGGGCGGGACTCGAACCCTCATCTCCCGTTGCACGGACGACAGCACTATCCATTACCCCATCGGAGTTGCTAGGAAATTGTTGAGCTGACCATGAGAGGGTAGGAGCGATCCCGGTGCCGCCACGGATGACCCCCTCCGCTGGTCAGTGGGAAACGCGGGTTTGAGTCCCGCGTGGGTTACTGAATTTTGCTCGATACTAAACATTCTCGAACATTCTCGTGATAAAGTTTGGTATTCATTCCAGTCGCTGGACAAAACCCGAGAAACTTTCGTTCAGGTATGAGGGTTAGGAAGTCGAGACTCCCTCCCGCCATCAGGTAGGCGATGCTGAGTAATTCTTCCAGCGACCCCGGGACAGACTACTGGCTACCATGAAGCAAGAGGAAGTTCGTGATTGTCGTCGCGTGTCTCATTTTCGTGCTGCACTTCTGGGTCCGCTGTGCTGTGTTCATTTAGTCTTCTATGCATTCATTTCCTGCTGCTTGGAAAGACGGGCGTTCCATCAGGGTACAGCATCTGGGTAAGTGAAAAGGGGGTGTCAGTACGATACTTAACCAAAAGTTCTTCGGTAACTGAAAGTTCCTCCTTCGGTAACCCGTTCCCGTTTCACACCCGGCTGTTATAAATACCAGTTTTGCAGCGTCCCGAACTAGGCGGCGAACTAGGCGGTATCGCGGATCGCCAAAAATCATCAATTGTGAAAATTCCATTCGAGAATCTCGAGAATCTTCTTGCTCTCGAGCTCGTTTTGCTCGTTTTGTTTGCGTGAAGAGCAAGAAGATTCTCTCCACCCTCCCCCCCCCCTCCCTCCATGACTTCTTACTGCTTGCATTCTGTTCAAACCCAACAGAATGTGGAAGGAGTAACATTGTGTCGATTTGTTTGCCTGTTCGCCCGTAAAATCTTCCATCAAGGAAAAATGGTAGCTAAGTACTCTTGCTCAGTCACCGTTTAGGCCATGATGTTGCTCTTAACTGAAATGACTTTCCCCATTTGTGTTTGGAGTGGAATTACACGGATTGATTGAAAAGGGCAGAGGATCGTAAAATTCCACCAGTCAGACCGTAGGTTTACTTTTACTGAAATCACCACCTTGTAGCTCGCGCGCTCATGCGAATACATAATTACAGTTCACGACTGGTTTTGCTGGTTTCGTTGTATTCTTTTGTGATGATTCACTGAACCCACGGTCCACGATACACTTTACTATCACAGTTACTTAATTGTTAAGAATGAAGAATAAAGCTTCCAAGCGATCCCTTCTTGGGATGCTATACAGTGGCTTGCAGGGGTCTGAAGATGTAGAAATTAGAGTATTCATCCTCTCAGACAAGTTTGGTGCCAGATAGGGATGCGAAGATGCTAAAAAAAGCCAGCGGTGAAGGAAAAAAATCCAACTAAAACGCCACCGCTGTCCGAAATAAAACCCTCCGGCGAGCCCATTTGTAGGTGCAGGGGTGATGGAAGGGTGGGATCTGAGAACAAGGCTGGAGTTCCCCACTTCCTCACCAACTCCCTTATAATTTCGAGGGGAGAAAGGGGTTGGTGGTTATTCAGAAGGGTTGGAACACAATCGATGGTTACTGTAATTTTTGTAATATTATGCAATCATGGCGCAACACTCCACTACTGTCATTGACATGGTAATTGGAGGTACAGCTAACGTTATAATTACCCAGTAATCAAGAGCAGAATCCACTTTGGATGCTTGAAGATATCCCGCGAGAAAGCGCAGTCCTGTTCGATGGCGGATGAGGGGGCGTGTCAATTAGGACAGGTTCGGTCCGGTGACAAACACGTTTCCCTCCACTTACTGGAGCGAGCAAGTGATAAAACTGTATCATATCGTTCGCATTACTCGTTTTCCACCAAGTGTTATCGCTTATCCGCTTCAACAACTGGTGGAGAAGCTGCGCCAAACCTATTCTGCCTGACACGCCCCTTCACTCGCAGCGAACTAGACTTATGGTGTTCCTATTTTCAAACTTCCCGTATTTTCCATGATGTGTTATGCTTGTGAGTCTTGTCGTGAGTATGCTCCTGAGGTCTTGAGAGATTTGGCCCGATTAAGCTCCTTAGATGCGCCGTGCGCTCAGCGCGGAAGTGAAAAACTATGGGCTTCTCGGAAGTACGTATTTATTGGTCGCAGCGAATGGCTTGGGCAGCTGACGGCGCTAGAAACCAAGCGATGCCTATGGTAAAATCATTAGAAACTCTTTATCAATATATCAACGAGAAAACAAAGGACAATATGAACAGTAGTTGAGAAACGTTCTCTCAAAAATGCTGTGGCAAGAAGAAGCTGATAGTCAGTGTTATGTTATAGAATCGGCCGAAATGTCAAATGAAAATTCGATGCACACAAGAAAGTGGGAGGAGCGCGCCTGAAAAGGGGCGGAGCTCTGCACAAACTCACTCAGAAACCGAATCTTCTATCACAGAAATTATCGTGCTTAGCACAATTAAATGATGAATAGGAGTGAGTAAAAAAAGTCGTCAAACTGAAAGCGTCATGCCACGTGGGTGAGAGTGCAAAGAGGCAGGGTCATGTCTGCGTCTATGACCCGGAAGGTGCCATTCACCCGTGACGTGCCATGAATAGCCCAAGTGGTTGTGTCGTTGGTTTTGTAAAGAATTTGGATTTAATTACAATCAAATTATACTGCCAACAGCACCTTCACACAGTAGTACCGTACTTTGTCACTAGTACTGTAAGCCTACCATTCAGTGAGATCAATAATAAATGTCGATCGCATTCGACATCACTTATACACTATATAATCCTTATCTATTATCTGATATCTTCCTCTTAATTTGGCAGAGTTCCAGGAAGGGCGAGGTTTTGTGACCAGTAGTTGCGCACAGTACACATTACTACAGTATCCACCGTAAAATTATGAAAATCAACGTGAATACTGCGGTTGATAAACGGGCAGAGTTGTGATGGAGCTCCTCTAGAAGAAAGTCGACAACACCATCTCCCGACTTTGCCACGACAATATTCCGCAGCGATCGTTGGCTGAAAACAGTGTCATAAGGAGAAACACACAAACTCGTCCAATGGACGAGTTATCCTAGAAGACACTGCGCACACAATTACAACGCTTAGTACGTACGTTCATAAATTGAATGGTGTTGCTAGAGGGTTGAATGGATAACAAGGCTTTTCGGGAATTAGGGGAAAGGAGGGAACGTGGTAACGCGACCGTGCCACGTCTGCTGCCGTATCTATCAAGCGGTTTTTGGCACGATCCAACGGGAAGCTCGTCCAGAAATGCTCGTCCAATGCCGTGCAGAACGAAGGACTTTTCGTGGGTTTTTGCCCGTTTAGCTTTGCTTTTTCGTCACTTTCCCTATATAGCACCCCCTCCCCTACTATTTCTTAACATGTATCAAATAATCGTGCCTTATGCATTTAAGTGAGGGTACGCAGACGGGCCGACATGACATGGCATAGCCGCGCTGGTATGTGATCCCCTCCGAGCCAAAGACAGCTGGGGGTAATTTTTGTGACAAACTCCGCCCAGGGGGCGGGGCTTGTCACAAAAATTGCAAGAGATGCTTATGAGAAATGAAGAAACGTACTTCAAGAACGGTGTGTCGAGTTCCATCCTAACAATATCCCTCTTTCGTCGTTTCTTTACTTTCGTTCCACATTCCGTGGTCCACACGTCGGCTAGCACCCGCCATCCTTTATCCGTAACTGAAATGAAACATTGATTTTCAGGTAGCTTAATCCTGGGGTGAAGTTCGGTCCCGGAAGGAATGAAAAGTCACCGTAATCTTTGACATTAGCTAGAGTTGCTATAAATTGGCACGACGATAGGCAGTAAAATTTCTGCGGTGACGCGTAGCGAGGCCCTTATAAAGGTGGACCACGGTCAAAGAGAATCGTTAGTGTGTTGCCGCACCGCCACGCGCGGCGATGGGCGCGGCGTTTTCATAACTCGTTTTAACCTGTCGAATGAAGCACCGGACTTCATGTAGACCCCGTCATCGTAGACACTCATTACTGTTTTCGGTCCTTAATTGCATGTTGTCGCCATCTACTGCCTGAAACCATCGTCCTTTGCGGGCGGGACGTCGCACGCGACGCCCAGCAGCGCGGCAAATTACGATCCTCTTGTCAATCCCTTATGAATTTGCTAATGCTCCAAAGTCTTTATATGTGTACTTATAATTCATCCCTCCCTCACCACTTGCTTATAGTAACGGGTATGGAAATACACAATGTGGTCCCCCTCCACTAACCCCTCCCCGTCACCTGAAGGTTTCAGTATCTGAATAAAAAGAATGAATAAAACAAACCCCAGTAGACGATGATGGTTGGTTGGGACGTTCCGATCTAACCCTCGCTATTTGCCCTTTTGGGGTGCCCTTCAAAAATCCCCTCTTAATCAACTTTACAACTTTCCGAAGACTACACTTCCTAGAAGACCTCTAGTAACTCACCGAAGAATCCGTAGCACTCGGCGAGCGGTAGCTGACCGACGGACTTTGTTTCGTAGTAGGGTTGGAGCAGATCCTTGTTCTCGATCATCACTCGACCATCGTGTCCAATGAAGACCTAAAAGCAGTTCCTGGGAGCGAAGCTGGGACCAGGATTCGATACAGGGCGGGCTTGCTGTACCAAACCCCAGTACGTCAACGCGACTCCAGATGTGTTGTGCTCAATGGGATGTCGGGAGCGAGGGTTCCTGCGTATGTACTTTTGAGCGCGGCGCCAGCCCGTTCCCACCAGTGGTTGCCACCATGGGGTGCGCAGTCATTGATAGAAATAGACTAGCGCCGCGCTAAAACAAACATACTAGGGAAGCTTCCACCGCTTCGATGAGCGCCTCACACAGGGCCCACCATTGCCTTGTGTAAAATCTTGAATAAATGTGACTCCTCCTTTCGACTCCCTCCTCCTGTAGGATCTCTTTCACATCCTGTACGACCCCTTTCACAACGTATTTTCCCGAAATTTTAAGTCGTGTGAGGGTGGGGGGGGGGTTGGCGTGAAAGAGCATCGTAATCGATGATATGGAGCCACCTCAGTGTCTCACAACCCACCTACACCCCCGGAATAACTTAACTTTCTACCTGTTTAAGAGAACTTTTGCACTTTACCCAATACACAGTGGAGAGTGGGGGGGGCAGTCACCACCTGAATAACCACCACAATCTGCTATAACAAGAAGTGGTAGTATAGCACCTTTGCAGAACTACCTATTAGTGGGGGGGGGGAACTGAGCACATAATAGGGAAAAAATCAATTA
>MU917050.1:2052-12780 GCA_036418165.1 Cooperia oncophora | reverse complement strand
CTGCCAGCGTCCAACAGCGTATCCTGCCGTCTGCCAGCGTCCACCAGCGAACGAGTAGAGAGTATGGGAAGTGGGAGGGTAGCAAACAGCTGGATTAGGCGCCGTGAATTGCGGCGTGTGCAACCGCACCGCAAAACCGCTGAAGCGTAGAATTATGCAATTCAATATACTGTGTAGTGTCGTTACACGGTGCGATTGCGGTTCACGATCCCTAATGCAGCTGTTTGGCACCCCCTACTTTCCCATACTTCTCGGTGAATGCTGGTGGACGCTGGCCGACGCTGGGAACGCTGGCAGGCGTTAGATCGATATTTATGCATTCCTAATGGCTGGTGGTTCCTGGTAGGAGACGATGGACGTTGCCGCAAAGTATGAACGCAGCCTTATCATGACAAATAAAGCTATTCAGATATCCTGATTTGAATGTGACTGTCTACGAAGCTGGAGCGATGTTTGTTGACCAGATGTTGAGTTTAAGAAGTACCACAATTAAGGTATCTCCAGTTCGCCTTCTTCCACTCCACTCAGAGCTGAGAGCGTCGTCGTGGGCTGCTGACAGAACTTGAACGTATTTCAGCCGCCCGCTTTAATTTTGCGTGTCGTGCGGTGGTGTGGAACCAAGCGGGTGGCTATAGCGGTAACTGCGTGAACATTCTTCCAGACCGCTCTGCTGACCCTGCTCTCGATGACAATCGTATGCGCTATATTTATGCCGAATCCATGCAGTGTTGTGACAGCCAGTGTGTCAATTGCTTCTATCAGCACGGGTAGGTCAGACGATTCTATCCAATTCATGGTGATCGGCATCTCCGATAGGTATGTGCCAGGACAATCGTAATACGTCACGTTGATGGGCGTGGCGAGCGACGCCGCGCCTGACAGAGGAGTATTCTCATCTGGCTTTTTGAACACAAGTGTTCAAGGGACGGGAAACATCGGTATCGACCGTTCTGGAGCTTTGCCTCTGCTCGAATTCACATGCATTTCGTCGTTCCAGTGGGCAAACTGGCGCAACGAGAATCTTCCACGCGCGCCGCGCGCGAACGACACAGTAAATTACAAGTGTCTAGTCCATCGTTCATTTCCCATAGCAAAAAGGTGGAGCACAGAGACTAGAGACTTATTAGTCAGAGGCGGCGCAGTTTGTCGACGGGGGGGGGCATTTTGCTTTCCATAGATGTGTCGACCCATCTAGGTAGCCGTTTCTCGAGTTGACACGTTTAGGATAGTGGCTAGACGATCTTGCTTCAGCTTCACAAGAGTTCACAAGTTTTACCAGAGTGAGATTTGTAAACCGGAACTAGGGAAGCAATGATAGTACAAAATGCCCCCCCCCGTCGATAAACAGCGCCGTCAGAGGCACGTTTCGCAAAGCAAATTTGTGAGAAGGCGGAAAAATACGACTTTAGAGGAGTCCAAGGACTCATTTATGCAAAAGAAAGGAAAGGAGGTCACCGGGAACGCTAACGAGTCAGACCTCTTCAAGATTTGTACGAATTGCCAGCGTAGGGACGAGTTTCCTCAGAGTTTTTGGCTTTTTGCTTTTGCGAACTGGTGCCGGCGGCTTCTCTTTTCATCCCGTCTGATTTATTTAGGCATTTTTTATGTTAAGTTACTTCATGTTCATTCCTTGCGTGAACTTTCCGTGAGGAACGAGTGGGCGGGGCATCAGACTGTGAGCGGGCATTGGGCACGTCACGATCCCTAGTCTCCTTTCCGTTCAAATCCGAGTGACGGAAGCATTGCAGCCTATAAGTATGTCACCCCTTAGGTAGTCGCGATATGCGATATTTGAGAGAAGGTTCTTATCTGGTTCAAACACAGTTCCAAATTTCTTTTCTGAATTCATGGAATTAATTTAATTTAAAGATAAATCTGAAAAGAAATACCGTTCAAGGTGTTATTGGGATCATGTCGCGATTTTCTTTCGATCTCGATCCAATTGTAATGGCATGCCTTTTGATGACAATCGGAATGAGTGTTGACTACATCGCTCACGTAGCTTATCACTTCCAGGTCAGTACGGTTAACCTAAACTCATTAAGATTTATCCCCTCCTGTGAAGTAATGCTAAGGGCTGCTGAGTTATGGAGCCTTAGTTTAGGTTGACACGAGGACTGAGTTCGAGAAGGGACAGATCGTTAAAATACGCATGGGAAGCCCACGACAACGGCTAGAGCACACCTTACGTACAGTTGGATGGCCAATGATTCAAGCCGGCTTGTCGACCGTCTGTTGCATCTTTCCTTTGACATTTGTACAAGTTAGTTTTGGCTCTTCTGGCAACATTTTTGTCCCTCGTTCGGGACAGAGGCAGTGGGGCACAGGGGTAGACGTGTACGCCGGACCACGTGCACGTCCGCGTTGGTCTGTGGGCCCTCTCGCTGTCGGGTGATTATGAGGTTATGCAGGTGGATTCCTGGTCTGTTTTCGTGAAGGGGATTTATGATTGGAGAAATACGAGTGAGGTGTATATTACAAGTCCCAATGGTAAACTATACACCCTCACTCGAGGGAGTCTATTGGCAAAGAGTGCCTCTACGAGGCGAGAGACTACTTTTGCACCCCTCTGTTTCTGAACTCGACATATCAAACTACAACAGTTCACTAAACTACTGGAAATCTTACGTAAGAGGGAGTGGCATGTGCGATTCAGACGTAGTTCGTCAAGCGGTTTTCAACAAGGTCAATCTCTACTGGTTTGTGTGTTCGGAGATAACACATGTCAATTGTTAAGCGACTCATTAATGTCTAAAGATTGCTCATAGACCCTTCTGGTGGCTCGGTAAGCAGGGGGGGGGGGTGGGGAGCGACTGAGAGAGGCGCACAACAACTACAGCCGCGCTGAAAAAAAAAAAAAAAAACCGGAGTCATCCAGACTTCTCTCGCGAAGCAGTGTGTCAAACCCTATGTGCTTACGCGTGCGTTTACGCCTAAGCGGGCGTCTATGGCCGACGCCTTTTATCGAGCACGTACATAATGTGGCGGACTGCGCGCACAGAATATTTATTTTTAATTTGTTAATTATTTTTTTTGTGTATCAATCAAAATAAGAATCTGGTTCATATGCATATGTTATAAAAATGATGAATACACGTCGAATTATGCATTGCTTTTATATGTAGACATATGCCAAGCGAAATTTAATATTGTTACCTGATAAAATGATGAAGCCGAAAAAAATGCGAAAGTAGCCAAAAAGCTTGATAAATTAAGTAGAGTTGAAAAATTTGGACTGCAAGTTAATTGAGTAACTATTTCCAATCACCACCACTCTACGAATTTTCCTATGTCTGGTCATCACGAATCATGTTTTGGTTTTGATGAGTAACTGAGAATGAACAAAAATACACTAGCTGGTGTATCGTCTCGAAACGGTCCGTACGTTATCTCGAAGGTTGAAATTAACCGATCGCCATAATTCTCCTGTATAAACATCTCATCAGAAGACTTCAAGGATATACCGACACTTTTGGATTCTATGGAATCTGCGAAGAGTTCAAACGAAGCGTGGCTTCACACCAGGGTGGCAGCACTTGGCCAATACAGCAGGTGGATCGAGCGGATGCAGCATGGTGCAGTCACGCGGGTTCAGCATGGGGTCAAAAGAGCTAGGAGGATGAAGACGGAAGTCGTCCTTATTCGTGGTGCGGATGCCACAGGCGCTGGAACATGTTGTTTGGGAATCCAGCAGGGGGCGGGTGCGTTCGTATTTGGCCCGCAGGGAGGGGTCATATTTGGGCCTGAGAAATACTTATTTGATAAGGTGATTTTCTCGCTCACCCATCGGTATAAAAAGCGGGAGAGGTCGTACTTTGCTAATTGTTGGGAGGGATTAAGGTCGTATTTAACGTCTGGCCTTTCTAAGGAGTCCCTAAGGATGCTCGGACTTTGTAATTTTTCCTAGTTTATCGCGTTCTATAAACCCGCTCCCCTTGTCCGCCCCCCTCGCTCGACGGTGTCACGTGGTCGATGAGGAGAGACAGAGTGTGAACGCGGAGCTGAGGGGGGCGGGGGTTAGAGAGGGGTCCGTACCAACCGAAAAGGGGGTCGAGACGATCGACTAAAATCCCAACTAAGTGGGTGCCCTGTGGCGCCGTCGCTTGTCCATGTGCGGAAACTGCTTCCAGGTACTGCCAGCGTTTCTGATTCACCTACCTGAAAAGTTGCTGAGAAATCAGTGCTGTAAAATGGGACGGAAACGGGTGGATGCGGGCAAGAAAGAGGCTGACGAAAACCAGAAAGACTCTCCCGAGTAGACGAATGCAGAATTATGTGAGAAATATTCAGTAGTAATGTTGAAGAAAGAAATAGATCTTTACGAAATTAAACCGAATCTATACCATCTTTTATTATTCAATTTGGGCAATAAAATGTTGTTGTTTACGCGCCTTCAGTTCGTTGAGAGTCGAGTGATGCAATTACGTCATTCGACATCAAATCGATCTCGCTTGATTGCTATTCACTGAATAGCTGAGATTGTCAATTCATTCATTTCTTAGGGTATGTTTGACTTCTTCTGTACAACTTATTTTGTCTGCTGCAACAGTCCAACAATTGGCGGTAGGGCGCGGTTAGTCGCATCCGCGCCACTGAATCGCTCGAGCCGCGGAGTGTGGACGTGGCCTCTGATAGTGATGATAGATCGAATAATGACGCATGCCGTCCATTCAGTTGCAAGTTTCCAAATGGGTAGGAACTGGGAAACTGATGGCAAGCGACAGGACTCCAAGTAATAGGAGCTGATAGTTGGAGCAATTGATAAAGCTAATAGTGGATTGAAAAGGAGGCGCCAGGGAGCCGATAACGCGCGCCACGGGAACCGTGGGACGTGGTTCCAGGCGTAGATGAAAGGGCTGGGATAAGGATATTGACTATGTGTGACAGGAAGTCATTGAACTCATAGGAGCTAAGGGGTGTTAGAAATCGCCACGAAATTCATATCGCGCTCCAGGACTCTCGAGCAACTTGAACATGATTCCTTTGAATGGGTCGATCTTCTATTTTCCTCTGCACTCTCTCATCCGGCATTCTGTAGTTACTAAGATTTCATCAGTTCGATGATGAAGCAGCCTCATCTCCATTTATTCCTTGCGCTCTGGGCTATACCGGTCAGGACTCCCACAGATAAGTTTGAGTTTCACATAGACCGCCTGCAGCTCCGCTTGCTGGTTCGGCGATGTTGTCGGGGGGGGGGGGCGGGTAAATAGCATATTTAGTTTTAGTATAATATATTACATTAGGAAAATATCATTCTAGTTCAACTCAATCTTCCACTCGTTACCCTTTGCTGACTTTAACTGAGCGCCGGCTGAATGGTGAAGCAAATCTTCATTGACCCTGAGGTGCTCCGGACCGTAGGCGTGACTCATTTAGAACCTTTTTCCGTGCCTAAAACAGGTGTGGTCATTTCGTAGGCCTTTTGGGAAACAACTATCCCCGTGAACAAATCTGTGGCCCAATCTGAGAATTTGACCTAACCCTGAAAAGGTTGGATGGGTAGAAAGTCAGTTGGACAGCGAAAGCCAGAGGCCCTAGCGCTCGTCAAACACAATAGCCAGTCTTAAGGTCAATTTAGCCTTTTCTAGCTTTAGAGAGAAAGTAAAGTAGTAGTAAAGAGCGGTAGTTAGATTGCTGGTATTAGATTTATTAATTTACTGCTCCTGGTTGCTAGATGCTAGTTCCATTCCAAGACCTATTGCTGTATGCCAAGCGCTAGGACCTCTGGCTTTCGCTATTCACCTGTTTGCCCACCCAACGTTTTCGAAGTTATTTCCGTCGTCTTATCAGAACAGGATGACATTGCTTCCTTTCAGAAGGCATGGAATATGGGCTCACCCGCCGCGTTTTCTACCAGTGGTTGTTTTCTTTCTAAATAGCCGATCACCAGCCGATTACCATCGATAGGAAAAGCAGACGGGAGCGGAATCTCTCTATCTCTCCTCTGACACCTCCGCGACAGATTGCGACGGTACCAGTCGTACCTATGGATGCAATTCAACTACATGACCGAAATTCTAGGACAAGGGAGGCTGCGCCTACCCTCCAGTTATCCTATACTATTACGAACACAAGCGGCCGGCGCCAATCGATTCCCATATGCGACTGTGTTCTCGTTTATAGCACTGGAGTGCGGCTGCAATTTAGCGTCGATGCGCGTCATCGCAAAGTCTGATGTCTAACTAAGCAAAAGCGAATTTCTCATGTAGTGCTGTCATTAATACAAAGCCAGTTGCTCAGGATTTATTTTGTTGATTAAAGAGAATCCTGCACATTTTCCTTGATTGCTCGTCGGCTTCCTCCTTATTGCACGCATGGGCATAGATCTTGCGTTGTTGTATTCCTTGTCAACGTATGAGTGCAGTCCGTCGTTTTTTCATAACCTTCAGTGATAATGCGTGCGAAAAAGTTTGAACTGTTCACAACTTGTTGCAGCCAGCGTACTACCTTAAAAATTTTCGCCATCTTCAACACATTAATCGCTGAATTCTTTTGACATCTGTCTATTGCGGAAGGTGTTAGGAATGGTGTCCACACAATACCCTTTCACAGATACACTTTCCTTATTACGAAGTAGTAGTACACGTAGCCTTCCCTGCCTGAAAGCACCAGATTTCCTGATTCACCGATGGATTCTAAGTGCTCTTCAATCTGAAATCAGGGAATTGCAAAACAAAAAAATACTTGATCTGTAATGGGATGAGTACTTTACTGCTCACTTTCATTTTGTTGAAGTAGTCTAAGTACTTATTTACCGCTGAGCGATCATCGTAATCGTATACAACAGAGGTGTATATTTCAACCGCAACCATTTCACTTCCTTTTCCAATAATTGCAGGTTTTGGCACCGGTTTAATTTCTAGATCCTGAAAAGTCAATCAGCTGTCCAAAGATTTTGTTATCATTGCTGCTTTCAGAGTTCGAATGAACACCAGACTCAGAGCGTATTGTTAGTAGTAGCGCTATTGCGCTATTGTTCAAAGACAGTCCCTGCGCTGAAGTGTTACGGGTGGCATTTGCTCAGTCATGAACCAGTAGTCCATACGTAACTCCCCTGTAGAAAGAGAAGCGAAAAAACCCATGGGAACACCCTGAACAGCGACCCCCTCAGCAGTATGACCAGGGCCCTGGACGACTTCATTATGAGGGCAAGTCAAGTCAGCAGGATCTGACGTGCAACTTAATCCCGGCAAGAGCATAGAAAATTGCTCTACGACGCTCCAGGCAACGCTACTTATAGGCGATTCCGCTTGTAAGCCGTTGTCTTGCAGAGTGAAGAGTAATCATGGTTGCAATACTCACCCGCTTTCTAGCCCTTTATCTCCCCGTTTCGAGTGACGAAAGTCGTACATTCGCCTCGAATGCAAAATGCACGATGCATTTTGCGAACCATTATGACGGGACCTGTCTTCAGGCCTTGAGTGCTGGCTAGATGCGTTGATGGTAGTGATGATAGCGAACCTGACATTCCATCCCACTTTCTTCCCAGGTTAAAGGCGAAGAATGAAAAGGAAAGGAATGAAGAAGGCGCGACCATAGATTGCGGGTAGCGAAGCTCAAATACCAACGACAAGCTAGCTAACTGATAATTGAAGAAAAGGTGCACAAAAATCAGTCCGAAATGGCCTAGATAGGACTTCATGCTGACTCGAACTTGTTCGTGCATGGAATGAAGAAAAGCCGTGTTTGTACGAATTTCCACTCGTCGTTATCATAACGATATAAGGCAGCGTTCAGACATCGGTCGCGCGTTCGACGCGATCGATGCAGTAGAAAGCATGCGCATCGATCGCGCCAAACACGCGACTGAAGCGCTGCCGTCGCGAAGTCTGAACGCTGTCTAAGCTCTTTTACCTTATCACCTCACTCTCACCATTCGGAAGGAGAGAGACGGCATATGGCCACCACCTAGTAACTAGCAGCTGAGGGTCCGCATGGGTCCAAGGGGTGCCCATGGGCCTAATTGGCCCATATCCACTTTTTCAGGGGAGCACAACCTCCAGAATAGCGTTCCGGATCGTCCGACACATTTGAGAAACTATGGCCTTATTTTAGCGCTGAAAGTGCCTTCAATCTTACCGGTGGTGTTGGCGTAATCGGTTTCGGGCAATATACTTGGGCGGCTTCATAGATTGGCGAACTTGGGACGATTTGATCCATCCAGAGTTTTATCTTAAAAATAATCGAGCTCTTCTACCGTGTTTAGCAGAATTTTCTTGATGCTTGTCTTTTTCAAAAAGGTTGCAGAAAAAACTGAACATACAGTACCTTTTTACAGTCAGCGTTTTTCACGTTGAAAGAATAAGTTAGTGAGTTAGTAATTGTATGGCGTGCTAGCGACACCACGTCCACGTCTCCCATCAATGCGAAATATTCGCTAATCTGAAATGAATAGAAGAGTTGTTGTAATTTAGTTGTGAGACACCAAACGCTTCGTAACTGACCTTTGTTTCGTTTAAAAAGCGCTTGTGCTCCGAGCTGTTTTTGCTGTCGTATAAAATGTATGTGTACAATACAGCAGTCACTGTTTGGTTTCCTTTTCCAATAACTTCAGGTTTTGGCACTGGTTGAGGCAGCCATGCCTTGAAAGGATTCTTGTAAGCTCAAGAAATGGCTCATGAAATGAATCGCATCATGAATTTGCAAGAGTTGACTGGTAGTCAAACTGTCTGTACTGCAACTGTACAAACTTTGTCTGGTGTCATTTCACGGCTCAACAAGTGTTCACAGATAACAGATACAGATCACAGATAACGTAAGAAAAAGCAAAATGCCCTCCGCCGGCAAGTCGCCGTGGTGCATATCACTGTTGACTTACCAAAGTGGCTCCGATGACGAAGAGGGCGAAAAGAAGGCGTTTCATGATGAAAAGACGATGTGATAGTAAACAGCTATTTTCTGCCAGCTTTTATACCCGCATGGTATAAAATTGGCTAATATCTTCGTTCTATTCAAACATAGTTGATTGTCGGCCTAGCTATGGGCAAATTTTGGATTTCTCAACTGTTTGAATAAGGGTTTTTCACTCAAGACAGTTCCCATTCGCGCTCGTGTCGTTTTGTACTTCGCCAACCAGGCTCTTGCGATTCATCTGCAGATTCCAGAAACAGCGTATTTGATTGAAAACAGCCTACAGCGAGAGAACGGTGATAGAATTTGACTTGCGGCCACCCTACCATTGACCGAAGTATTGCATACCATAACATGTAGACGGAGATGGCATACAGTGCGTAACAAAAGTATGTGGACACCTCAAATTTTTGTCCTGCAAAATTGCCTTTGAATTTTGCGATATGAGACCTTTATTGTTGAATTCCTCATAAGCGAAAACATAGGAATACACTACTTCTAAACACTTTGTGGACTACTGAACAATTATTTATTGTTTTGAAAAAGTTTCTTAATAACAAAAGTATGTGGACACTTAACAAAAAACAAATGTATCGTGGAAAATAGAAGTTGGTTCTTCCTCCAGTGTTCACTATTACTTCGAACATTCTGTCTGGCATGCTGTGGACAAGATTTGTCATGGTGTCTTCGTCGATTTCCTCCCATGCAGCAACTACCGCCTCCTTCAAGTCTCGCACGCTGTTGTACTGCCCACTGTTCATGTAGATTCGTCGAACCATGATTCCCCACAGGATTTCGGTTGGGTTGCAGTCAGGAGAACACGCCGGCCAATCAATCACTTTGATACCATTGCGTTGGAGCCATTTTCTAGTAGAATTTGAAACATGCACGGCGGCGTTGTCCTGCTGCATCACATGTGTCCTGCGTCGTGGCCCGCTCAGAAAAGGCAAGAGGTTAGACTCAAGCACTCCTTGGTATTCCTCACTGTTCATACAGCACGATGGGAAGGCAAGCTCCAACTTTCCTCTGCTTCCAAAACCACCCCGTACCATCAAAGAGGCGCCTCCGAAATTTCGTCTCGAGAACACCAACGGATCGCTACAAAGGCCTTTCCAGTGATGCTGATATCCATCTGGACCGTCGAGATTGACTTTTTCTTATCAGTGAAGATAACCTAAGAAAGAAATGCGCATAAGATGTTGCCTTTCTGATTTTACAAATATCTCAAGAAACTGCACCTTGTCCCACGACGTCGCCATTTTTGCACGCGCAAAGTTCAGTCTTGCCAGCTGGTGCCTGGCAGTCAGACAGGGAGCTTTCTTCATGGTCTCTCGAGTGATGTGCTCACTTGATCGAATAGAGCGCCATATTGTCATTTTTGAGACCGGTAGATTCATCGCGGCATGGATCTGTGCCACAGAAAGCGGGGAGTTTGAGGCCATTCTTCTGATGTCTTTTGCGGACAAAGATCGTGGGTGCCTCGAAACAGGTACTGAGTGGTAGCCATCAGGATTCTGGAGGTATATACCAACGCACGTCGCCGAAAGTCCAAGCTATCTTGCAATTTCTCTATTCGAGTGTCCTGCAGCACTGAAAGCTCGAATCCGAGCTTGTTCGTCTTCGTAGGGAGGACTACCACGACGAGGTATGAGTACAGGTTAATGGGGACTAGAGACCATAAAAATGGATTGCAGATCTGGAGCCAAACTTTGGACTTCCTCAGGTGTCCACATACTTTTGTTATTAAGAAACTTTTTCAAAAAATAAATAATTGTACAGTAGTTCACAAAGTGCTCAGAAGTAGTGTATTCCTATGTTTTCGCTTATGAGGAATTCAACAATAAAGGTCTCATATCGCAAAATTCAAAGGCAATTTTG